>WSUD01000915.1:0-10199 GCA_019633495.1 Tulasnella sp. 427 | reverse complement strand
CGGTCCAGCTCTGTCCTCGCTACATCGCGCTCAAAATCAGCAATGTCGGACGTCGAGACCATCAACGCCGCGATCGCTCAGGCGAACGAGCACCTCCAGACGCTGCAGACGCAGAAAGCGAATGCTGCACTAATCACTGAGGCGAAGAAGAAGTTGGGAGAGCTCAAGAAGCAGCTCGCGAGTGCTTCGGGTGCTGCTGGTGGACCGAGGGCGGATGCAGGGAAGAAGGCCGCTGCTCACCGGATGGCATTGAAGACACCAAAGGTGAGCTGACGTCCTGCAGGTCAAACCATTTGCTTACTAGGCCTACTTGCCATGCAATCGTTCTAGGGCACACGAGATTGGTCGCCAGCTGAGATGTCCCTGCGCGAACATATCTTCAGCACCCTCACTCGCGTTTTCAAGCAACACGGAGGTTGCACCATCGACACCCCAGTCTTCGAACTCCGGGAGATCCTTGCCGGCAAGTACGGCGAAGATAGCAAACTGATCTATGACTTGCAAGACCAGGGAGGAGAGCTTTGCAGTTTACGATACGACTTGACGGTGGGTGAATAGGCCGGGCTGACGGCTCGAAAGAGAAGCTGCAAGCTAAGGCATTCATCCTTCCAGGTCCCGTTCGCTCGATTCTTGGCTATGAATGGCTCCACATACCCCTCAATCAAGCGGTACCACATCGCCAAGGTGTACCGACGCGACCAACCGGCAATGACTAAAGGTCGTATGAGGGAGTTTTACCAATGCGTAAGTCTGCAGCTCCTATTACTAGCATCAACTCGTACTGAGGAGCTAAGACCAGTCCTCCTCATCACTTCCTTAGGACTTCGACATCGCCGGTCAATTCGACCCTATGGTCCCCGACGCCGAGATCGTGACGATTGTCTGCGAAGCTCTGACTGCCTTGGAAATCGGGGAGTTCACCATCAAGATCAATCACCGAAAGATTCTAGATGGTATCTTCCAGGTTTGCGGCGTGCCACCGGAGAAAGTTAGGACGATCTCGTCGGCGGTGGACAAGCTTGACAAGGTGAGGAAAGGGGCGAATATTTCACTCAAAGGGACAAAACGTACTAAACGAGCATCTAGCTTCCTTGGGCAGACGTCAAGAAAGAGATGACGGAGGAGAAAGGTCTTTCGGCAGAAGCGGCTGATCGTATTGGGGAATATGTTAAACTAAAAGGTGCCGCCAGATGATAAGCCTGATGCAAAGATGCATTGCTCATCCGATGGTTGCTCAAGGTGGTGTTGAACTCATTGCCAAGCTACGCGATACTCCGTTATCGCAGAACGCCTCTGCAAAGGCCGGCCTGGACGATATGGAGCTGCTGTTTACGTACCTCAAGGTTTTCGGAGTCGATCAAAAGGTCTGTATCTCCGCTCGGTGCCGAGGTAAACGACGCTGAACAAGCGAAATGCACCAATAGATGTCCTTCGACATGAGTCTGGCAAGAGGACTTGACTACTACACGGGAGTCATCTACGAAGCCGTGTGCGAGGCGTCCGCTCCTCCGGGTTTCAGTACAAATCCACCGGTGGAAGGTGCAGGGGACCCGTCATCGAACCCGCCGCCACCGAAACCGACGAAGAAAGCCGCCACACCTGGAGAGGAGGAAGAGATCGACGAGTCTCAAGTCGGGGTCGGTTCGATCGCTGCCGGAGGACGATACGACGAGCTCGTCGGCATGTTCGCGGGTGCGGCTTCGGGTACCGGTAAAAAGGAGAAAGGAATTCCATGTGTTGGAGTTAGCGTCGGCGTCGAACGCGTGTTTTCCATCCTCTTGGCCAAGATGAAAGAACAGGAAAAGGCTGCGCGGTCCAAGGACACGGAGGTCTTCGTGATGAGTCTCGGAGACGGTATGCTTATTGAGCGGATGACGGTTGTGAAGAAGCTTTGGGACGCTGGGATCAAGGTACGCGGATGCCGTCGGAATGCTCCCGAAACCTATCAGAGAGGGTTGGACTGACCATCTGCGTTTTTGAAGACCGAGTTCATGTATAAGACGAAGCCGAAACCGCGCGCCCAGTTTGAATATTGCGACAAGGAGCAGATACCTTATGCGGTGATCTTGGGGCCGGACGAGTGGAAGGAGGGTCTTGTGCGGGTGAAGCCTCAGGTCGGAAAGGACGAGGCGACTGGAGAGGGAGAGAAGGTTGAGTTGGACAAGTTGGCCGCTTGGTTGAAAGAGCGGATGTAATTCGAATTATATCGTACTTTACTTCCCTTTTAGATGACACCACATACCGAAGAGACTGCTGCTGTGTGCTTTGTGACGATGATAATGGCAATTTCCCCCCCCCTCCCCCTAGTATCAGAGTTCCCCCGCTGACCCCAGGCTTCACTTCGTTGTCGCGTGGGCAGGAGTACATTCAGTCACGCAGTCGTCTGTGCAGGGAGTTTGTGTAAGTAGCTTTAATACAGATTTGCTCAGCCACATGTTATAGTAAATTCGACACGATGCTACAGTAACCCGTTCACAACTAAATTGCCAAAGCTGAGTATCAAAGAACTGCGCCTCCTCGTCAAGAGTTGTTTCCGTCGAGTTCTCTCAAATAGCCCAGCGCACGTCGAGCTACGTCGCCTCTCGCTTCCGCGTTGGTGGCTCCACTGGCTGAAAACACCCTCTTTTCATGCGGGAAAGATATTTCCAAAATGTATCTCCATACGCTCTCCTCATGCCACCTCACCATACTGTAGGCGATTCTCCTCATTTTTAGGACCTTCAACAGCTGCGTCCAAGAATCTAAAGGAGACTCCTTGTGCTTGTTCTGATGTATCTGACTTTCCGAAGACGAAGATGATGTGTCCTTGTTGCCATGGGGTTGGGCTGGCCGAATCCACAGATTTACAATCTCGCTCCAGGCATCATGTAAAACACCGTCCCAATCCCCATGGGTAGCATCGGCTGTGTTGAGGGACGCCGATAAGACGCTGAGGTATACGCTGTGTCAGTTATGTTTGGATCGGCAATCCTGATTATCGTACCAGTTCACTGCGTTCCAGAAGTCGGGCGGGACGCTCTCAGGACCTTGCATGGTCATAAATGCTACGTCTGAAATAATACTGATAAAGAGCCTGCGTAGTTCTTCATTCTACCCAGAAAAATGTGTGAGCGGTGGGTATAAGATATACTCTGAGCGTTTAACTGCCCTTACCACAACTCCATCGAGCTTCATCTGGTCCACAAGATAGCCTAGGTTTTCCAGCACATTTTGTACTTCGAGCACGGTCTCATCTTCCTTAGGCTGCACTTGACGGACCGGGACCTTGATGCCTTGGTGTAAGATGATCGATGCCCAAGAGCAATCGTCGAAATACTTGTCTTGGTCCGCTCGTTCCCATTCGCTTGATTGGCAGGTCTGAATGAAGGGAATTTATGAACCCTGCGCATTCGGCACCGGAGTCGTGTAGCTGACCCACATCGAAAGGGCGACCATACAGCTCATCACGAATTATTTTAAGTGTGGCCGAGGCATTCTCCCAAGATGCTAACATTGACAAGTCGAGCATTGTAGTCTCTTCTGAAACTAGTCTGCCAAGCTTCAGCAGAACGCTTGGCATCGTTCAATGTCAAATGAGGCGCTCGTCTTCGTACGTGAAGCCAACATACCCTTCCAGACTACTCAATATCTCCCGGAACTGTTTAAGATCATCCAGAACGTCTGCAGAAATGTCTTCTGTGTGTGCCATCCAGTGAAGGTGATTACAGATGTCCCGGGCTCTTAAAGTTAACCGATAGAGCTGGTGCTTGTTACGTATCGCATTGGGAAGAGCCTTTGCTATGGCCACTATGAGATCAATGGCATATTGTGTAAGAGGTGTCGGAGCCCTTTCGATGAGGAAGAGGTCATCGAATGCGACATCCTGCCCTTTGTTGACTTCTCTTCGCGGTGATAGAGGCTGTGGTGAGGAGAAGCGTGGACGAATGATGAGGGCACTGAGTGGCTTGTAGGACTTGTCTAGCGTCTCGACAGAGTCATCAGGAGACTGATCGAGCCCCTCGCCAACCTTTTTGAAGAACAAGCCTCGAGTTCTATCGTTAATTATCTCCTCCCTGGATGACCTGTCCAAAGTGACGGGAGACGAAACTGGCGGTACCTCCATTTCAGAGTCAGAAGGCAGGTCATATCCAGTTACTTCATCTGCTAGAGAAAGCGAATCGTCAACCGGCGATGGAGACGGAGGCTCGGAAGATTGTGTAATCTCTCCCGAAAGAAGAACAAATTTAACTTCAGCGCGATGCTCGAGCGACAGACGAAGCTCTATTGGACCACATTCGATTGGTGGGAATGTCCGCTGCTGGACTTTGTCAGCTGAAGGATGCTCGGGAAGGTAGCTCTCGAACCCCAGCGACGCAACGCCATCCCCCGGTTCCTCAGCTGGGGGCGTGGAGTCTGGTAAAGACTGAGCATTTGCTCTTAGCTCCAGAGACATTCCGTTCCCTAAACCAGTCCCACGTGCCCGGAGTCGACAACGCAATATCCATGCAGGGAGGATGCGCAGTAGGGTGTAGACGGAGCGGAAGAGAGAGATACATTTTTTGTATGTTGCTGGAAGATTCGGCTCTGCCGATCCAACGGTACCATCGGCCGAGAGCGGCGTCGAAGCATACGGGATGGTCGTGTCACTGTCGCTTCGGGGCCAAAGATCGACACGCCAAGACTCCAGTAGAACGTAGCGAGGTGCCGATTCAATTCGGGTACGGTGTCCTCCAAACTCTAGAAAGAGAGCTTCTCCTGGCGAGGGCCGTGGAATGGACAAGACCACCTGTACGATTACCGGTGGTGGGTTTCTCATAGGGAACTCCATTGGTAATGTCGAAGAGATTCGCTTGAAAATGCCCAGACTCGACATGAGCTCGTCCGACTTCAGTGTTTCCAAGTTGAACTTCATTCAGTCATTTGCCACGATAAGATTAGAGACAGACCATAGGCCAGCCGATCAGTACTTCAGATCATGCTCTGGAGCTAACGACGCGTCGAAGACGTACCCATTTGTCCATTTTTGACAAGCTTCGCTTGCGTTGAGTGGTGGTAGCCTCTCCTACGGAAGTCGACGGCAAGGTACCACCACGAGACACGATGTCTGTCAAGTCTGAAGTCTCAGCTCGGCCACCAGTGTCGACCAAGCGTGCATCTGCGATGACGGAGATGAGTTTTGCAAGGTAGTGCCATACTAATTGATCAGATTTCGAATCTAATAACGGCTGATGTGGCTGGTCTGCTTTCGATTGTGCGGAACTCATGATCGAGGCGGGGGGAGAGAGATACTCTCTGCTGGGGGATGACACCGCGGATGATTCATGAGGAACATCACCTGGCGCTTAACACGGATCGGAGTTCTCCTCACGCCGCTTCGAACTTAGAGTACAGTATCTACGCTACCATGCATGGTGGCAGCTGCCATCAATATAGGGAAAGACTTATCAACATCTGCGCTCGGGTCTAGTGCAACCCTAGTCAATGTATGCCCTGGGCGCTTCGACTGGTCTAAACTATAATCTCGGTCCCTGACCAGTAAGTCCTTCTAACTTCCATCCACCACCGTGCAACACTGTCCCACTTCTATGTTTGACGAGTTGTTCAAGGATATCTTTCGTCGTCTTTCAAGGCCCAACTTTGGTATGGCACTCTGGCTTTTGGAGCGTTGTGTGATCCTTCAGCGCCGCCTTGAGGCGGCCCCGGAAATAGCTCAGAAATCCGACATTCAGAAGTTTGTCCTTCATAGAGTCATCAAATTTGTCTTTTGGTATTTATTTCATCCCATTGAATGTAGCGCCATCGATCTGTGTGTGACCGCCGTTCAGCGAATGCGCGATGGCTTCCAATACGATCTGGACTATTCGGGCGACCCAGTCCGGCAAGCTGTCGATGCAGTTACCCCACTATTTCCAGATGAGGTAAAATACGTGATCAATCACTTACCCGAGTGCTGATATTATCCCTGTCTTAGAGAGAAATCCAACTGCCAGATGAGAGAGTTCGAAGTAACGCGTTGACCGCGGCAATCGAGAGCCTCAATGTGAGTGAGCCTGCTAACTATCTATCTGAGCTGTTCTTCATCTTGAGTACTCAAACAGAGAAGTTCTGCCACAGCTGGGAAATGCACAAAACTTCCGATCTCTGTGACCATATGCAAGAGAGCACCAGGGTCACAACAAACCACGTCGGAAACAATCAACTGTAACTGCACAGTACATAGCGCATTCATCCTTCGAATCTGACTTTTTTTTTGCTGATAGACTCGCTGTCCGTTGGAGGGGGTTATACCCTGGACGACCTCCTGTTCGTCGTGCGTCTTAGGCACCCCAACACTCTCACAAAGCACCCTTATATGTACTGCCGCTCCGTCAATGCACACTGTCACACGCATGAAGGCTCGAAGTTCGAATGGAAAAAAGAGTCAGATTCCCTTAAAGGACTTGCCCGTACTGGCCCTTCGGGGAGCGTAGGGGTGTATCTGGTTGTCCCTGAAACAAAGTTCGTCCTACTTGTTGAAGGCGTTCCGCTCGATGAGACCGGAAAAGAAGATGTGCTTCATATCATCGACGGTACGCATCATTTGTAGAGACTTACGCCCACGCTGATCTCACCTAGTATGTCTATCCTAGGCCTGAACGAGTCGCTCACCAGTCAGCTTAGCACAAGCACTAAGAGCCAGAGGCGAACTTTCCATCACCATTCCGAAGCATGGGAATACAGCTATGGACCAAATAGAGATGCCGACATAACGTGGAGAGATCTTATGGCGAAGAAGCGCCTCAAACTATTTCGAGGGGAATGGATCGTTTGCGTTGAGTGACCCAAACTTCGTTGTATGCTGTTCTTACTACATGTATTGCTCCCGTCAGCTAAAGTTTGTATCGGGTTCGTAAATCACTTTATAAGCAACTTACTGCTGTGAGTGATTGAGAGAACTAGGGGAAGAGCACACCACGAGGCAATGAGTGTCGTCATAACAAACACCAGCCGAGGCTCTTTAAGCCACGTATATAGTGTTATCTGAAGGAAAATGCATGTACAGCTCAATAAGAGTGACAGAAGACCTAGGGGACGACATCATGGGTCAGCTTTGCGCAACCGAGTTCACGGGTCTTGCAAAATGGTTGTTACAGTGAGCTTGAACTGAGTACCAAACCGTTCCGAGTTTGTATCTCATTAGAAGTCGATTGGCGGAGCTAACACAAATTTGCTCTTAGTGTCATCTGCACCGAGGAAAGTGAGAAGGGATTCGGACCTCGGCACCCAGGAGCCATTCTCTCCCCGGCTACGGTTGAGGAAAGCCATCTCGCCCAGTTTGTCGATCAAGATTAACGAGCTGATGGTCGCGCTTGCACTGAAGAGGAACGCGCCGTAAGAGAGAATAAGTAGACACTTGAAAAGACCCGCGTGATCGGGTAACAGGGGGTTGCCTTCGGAGTCGACAGTGGCGGTCTTGACAAAAGGTATAAGGGCTGTTTCACCGGCGGCAAATAATGCCCCCTAAGATCAGACAGTTTCAAATCAGGTTAAGGTGTCTCGGCCTCCATTCGGAGAGAGTCAGCTGAACATACCACCACAGCGATGGCTTGCGACGAGGCGATCCATCCATTCCGGACCGACTCCACGAGCTTCGGAAGCTCATCTTCAGGCGTGCTGATTCTCGGCAAGATGCAGCATGATTTAATCGGATACAAGCTACGTACATTGCAGACGGAGGTCTGACGGAACGAGTGGTGATGAAACCGGCGGAGGTATCGACATTCTTAGGCAGTTGCCTGAAGGAGACATTATCAGGTCGTCGCACTCTGTCTCATAGCGTACGCGTGCCGCTAACCTTTTCGATTGATTCTTGTACCAAACGAATGTATAAGGTGGTCAAGGGTATCAAAGCCTTTCCCAAACCTGTGCAAATGAGTCACGTGAGCGAATTTCAAGTTGGCTTTCGGGTTGGAGGGTGGATGATTTTCTCGTCCGAATACCCTGTTTCTGAAAAGCAAGCTTAGTCAGCGATACACCCAGGATATTCTTGTGGTCCCTCACCTTCATGTCGACCTAGAGCTCGTAGATTGTCGAGGTGTACTCTTTTCGGTTCATTCCTGGACCTGACATGTAGGGAGTGCAGGGAACAAGACCTGGCACGAACCGAGCGCAGTACACGCCTGGCCGTCGCTAGCCAATTCAAACGGTAACAATGCTCAGACAAGATCGATATGAAGTATAACGGCCCATTTTTTGGAGTGAGTTCGGGACCGACAGGTTCCCTTCACATTTGCCTGACATGCGAAGTCGCATCCATCCCTCGGCGAGAGTATGCGGCATTGTTAAGCCAAATGTATGCAGCGGAATGCGCCTTTATGCGATAGATTCGAGGGAAAACGACCATACTTTCCCGCTTGAAGCAGATTTAAATCGCAGGACGATGCAGACTTCCTGTCCCCCGGGAGCTTGAGTTATCAGGCCACAACTCACAGCCTCCAGCATGTCAGCTGCGAGAAATTTGTGAAGTAGATGTGCTGTTTGCAACGCTTCAGACAACAATTATACCCGCTTCTGGAAATCAGATAACTTTACTGTCCGGACCGTATATCATATATTCTCATCCTTGGTTGCAGCCCGGATCCTTTTTCAGCACACACAGAGTACCATCATAACGCTGCGGGTCTCATCTCAGAGCCCGTCACTTTTCCCCAACTCGCCTCAAAGCGAGCCCAGATCTGAAACGCGAGATCCGGGGCCATTGACGAATCTTCCAGACCGACCCCAAAAAAGTTGACAATTGTACTCTCAAAAGCACTCAAAGTTACCCACGAAGTCGCCCGTTGCCAAAAGGTGGCCCTTTCTCTCTCCCGACCGTAAAGAAAAAACTGGGGGAGATTCGGCGCTCCGTTTCCAAAACGGGTTTGAAAAAGACGAAGGGAGCGTGTTCATCACAGAAGATCGTCCAAGGTCCGCCGAGATCTGGTTACGATGCGTGCTGGCGCTGTTGTTCTTCGTTGAAGCTGGGCCTTCCTTCGAACGCGTGTTTTTCCGTGGGTCGTTCGCCCCCTTCACTTTCATATCAGAGATAGCGGAGGACTTTAACGTTGAGAGGAAGAAGAGAGCCGAGTTTTCGTCAAAGCCAAAAGACAGAAAGGGAGAAGGACGGGAAATCACGAGGGCGTGGGATTCACGGAGGAAGTTTGCAGATGTGCTTACGTAGTCAACCCCTCAAGTCGTTTTTGCCACATTCCATGGCCGAGATAGCCCAATTCCTAAGTCCAAAAAAAAAAAAAGAACACGCGAAAAGCACAAGGCGAGAAAGCCAGCTTCACGAGTGTGCCTCTCGCCGACTTTGCCGGTTCTTCTGCCACATCCTGGTGCCTTTCAATCGAGCACGTGACCTCGACTCCTTGCCATCCCTGAGCGTTTTCCCGTCGCCCAAAAAGATTCCTATCGCCCGCTCATTTGTCTCATCTCGTTTGTCAGGCTAAGCTCGTCTAGTCTACCTCATGCACCATCAAACGATTGCCCAGGTTTTCACAATCGACCTCACTCTTTGCTTTGCTTATTCCCTGCTTAGGTTTAATCGACTTTAGGTCTGTTCGGGAAAAGGCCAGGAAAAACCCCCCACCTCGCCGCGCGTCATAAAGCAATTTCTTCCGTCCTCGATCATCACTGGGACCTGGGGGGTCCAAGAAACGTGATGAGGTTGTGTTGAAGTGAGGGACCAGAATGACGAACGTTAAAAAGAATTGGAAGGGGGAAGAAAGGCAGATGCTAGGTGGCCGTCGAAAGCCACGAAGAACACGAAAAAGAAGCGGGAAGATGATTCTTCCCCCTCCCACCCGTTCTTGGATCTAATGGTGCCTCGGTCCGACGATGTGTGCTCCCCCCTTGGGATCTCAGTCGGCGTACAGTAGTGCGCCTTTGTGTGTGCACGGGGATGGACGATCCGGGTTAATTGGTGCACGGGAGTGGACGGCATGCATGCATGAATTACGCACGCTGGGCGCGTTGAGATGTGGTTCTATGTGACGACGAGGTCTCGAGTAAGGTCGAAGGATCGTCAAATGTTCCCAGGTGGCAAAGACATCAGGCTGAACAGGCAGGTTTCGGCCGTCCGAGCCACTTAGGTCTCGCAAAGAACCACGGGTCTCAGCTTGGGTGTGAAGGGATACCAATAGGTATCGAAAAAAGAGTCACGATTAGACTTTCAACAAGCGGCTACATCATGCCACTGG
>WSUD01000914.1:0-10204 GCA_019633495.1 Tulasnella sp. 427 | reverse complement strand
GCTGATGCCCTCTCATAGGTATCCCCCGCAGACGGAACGGTCATTCACTTCGGTGTCATCGCCAACCATCAAATCGAGCAAGTCAAAGGTGTAACATACTCGGTAGATGCTCTCCTTGGCATTCCGTCATCCAAACCGGCACAGGAAGTCGAATTCTCCGCCCGCGAGACCGCAGACGTCGACGGCCATGAATCCGCAAACGTCAACGGCATCGACTACTCTCTCGGGCAGCTTCTCGGACACACCGCTCTCGAAGATACGGAAGCGGAAGCTATGGAAGAAGGCACTATTTCTCGACCTGACTCGCCAAACCCGATCAAGGATGTCGCGACCGCCCCCAAGGACTCCGCCGACCACCTGCAGAAGACCGCTGAAGTCGCCGCTACTCTTGGCTCCCAGTCAATGCCACCGTTGACCAGGAAGACGACAGGAGAGATTAAGCCCGGAAACCAACTTTACTTCACCGTCATTTACCTCGCTCCCGGAGATTACCATCGCTTCCACAGTCCTATCGCTTGGGTCGTTGGGGGGTGAGAAAGTACCCCAGAACGGGCACCGTGGTTTTGCTAGCGACGTCGCGCAGTCTGACAGTAAGATCTTCCAAGTTGGGTAGTAAGACCATTGAAGTATTCGCTGAAGGGTCGAATGACACGTTGCAACGCCAGATGCCCAGCTTGTGGAGTTGGAGAGAGTTCGACAATATGTCCAGAATTGTTTCCATCTTGTCAAACATCAGATCGCTGAGATAGAGTCCGTGTAATCCCTTGAAAGCGGATTGATCCCATTTGCAGGATATTCCGCCTAATCGAACGTCTTCGAGTTTTGGAGATACTCCGCCAAAGAGTTCAACGTCGGAGATGTCCAGATCCCATGCGTCAATCGCTAGTTCCACCAGATTTGGGACCGGTAAACGCAGAACAGACTTTATGGGGCCCACGTAGATGGTCTCGGCAACATCCAAGATCAAGCTGTTCCACCGATCCGCAACACCACCCGCCATTTCTGGAAAGCGGAGTAGATGTTTCCCCTGTGTTTCCCCATAAACGTGTCCAATTCTTTTGACATTCTACGTCTAGAACGTATTTGGAACTCGGTTAATGATTTCTGCGAGGACCACGCCTCTGACTCGGCGGATAGTAGAGTCCAGAGCCGCGGGGACATTCGGACTATGATGTTCCAAGGTGTGCAGACTTCTGAGAGCCTACAGACATTCCTGTAGTACTCTGCGGGCGAGCGGGAGAATCGAAGGGCTTGTTAGAAGATGAGGAGCAGTAGCTTGACAGGGAGTTGGTGTATTGGAGGAGTAGAGGAGGAACCAGAGCTATCTATCCCCTCCAAAACAGCCAGGTCTTCTACGCCTCTAAACAGCAAGTGTGGATCAGTACTCGGTATACATCTTCCAATTAAACGCGATCGACCGACATGTTCTTCACCGTTATACTTCGGTCTTGTGGCAGTGGGGAGCAGATTGGGAAGCGTAGACAAATAGAGTCCTGCGATAGCGTAAGCAGAGCAAACAACATCACCCCAAAAAACAAACGCTTCCGATATGATTCGCTACTTGAACTTGCGGCGACTCACTGCTTCGTTAACTCCATTTCTCCGACTATCTCCTTCCCAGTTAGGTTGCAGCAGTCGCTCAGCACCACCTACAAGTTACTGCAAAGCCTTTTCTGGAGTTCACAATCATACGTCGAAATCCATGGACTTGGATCCAGAAAGTGTGGAAGTGCCGGCGCACCGAGCACGATCATCGTCTACGACTCCGCCACCAGCGAAAAAGGTCAGGCTGACCGAGCACCTCGCTGAAGACGTTACGGATGCGACCGCTGGCCCTTCCTCAGTAACTGGAGCTAGGAACGCCCAAGGCAAAGAAGGCAAGGGAAAGAAGAAACGCAAAATCCGTCGACCACCTCCACCCGAACCGGGATCATCTGAAGACGTCATTCTAAGAGACGTTATCGAGCTGCTAGGCGTAAAAGACGCTGTGGAGAGCCTTGCGAAGGAAGGAAAGGATTGGGAGAGCCCGTTGGAGAAGGGTCAGGTTTTCGAGGTGGTCATTGATGAGTTAAGCTCGAATGGTGAGCATTTCACTCTTGCTAGAAAAATTGTCATGGTGACTTATCGGTCTTCAATGCGTAGGGGAAGCCATTGCTCGCGTTCCTTCCACAATTTCAGCCACTCCGTGGGCAATCCTCGTTCCTTTCGCACTGCCTGGAGAAACGGTCCGGATCCGAGTGTACGCCAATGTCAGGCTGCATTCACTCGCTGATCTTGTGGAGGTTGTGAACCCCAACGGATCAATAAGGGACGATGGTCGCGTCCGTTGCCGGTATTTCGGAACCTGCGCTGGATGCCAATACCAGGTACGGATCGGTTCGCTCAGCACTTTCTGAGCTAGACTAAAGAGTCTGAACGTTTATCAGATGCTATCGTACGAGACTCAGCTACAACTTAAACAACGCGTAGTTGAAAAGGCGTATAAGAATTTCTCCGGTGAATCAGAACCGACAGCTTCCTTATCTCAAACACGAAATCGCTGATGCCCTCATAACCAGGTCTCCCACCATCACTAGTGCCTCCAATCCTTCCAACAGTTGCATCTCCAAAGACCTACGGCTACAGAACCAAAATCACACCCCATTTTGACTTACCGCCCGTGTCGAAACGGAAAGAAAGCGACGATCCAAACAAACTCCCGATAGGTTTCGGTGAGAAGGGTCGGAGGAAAGTTATGGACATCGAGGAATGTGTGATTGCAACGCCGGTCTTGAACCAAGCCCTGCCAGGAATTAGAGGGAATGTCCGAAAGTGAGCGCAAATGTTCCGAGGCTATGTATAGAGCTTCCTTGACCCTTCCGCCTTCTTTAGCAAACTAAACACATACAAACGAGGTGCCACTCTCTTACTGAGAGACTCGTTCAAGAAACTCGACATCGATGATTCATCGGCCCCTCTCGTTGAACCTGCCCCGATACCCGTTTCTCAAGCGGATGTTGGAGTGCCTGTCGACGTCAGAGCCGTCGAAGCACCTGCCACCACCACCGTCGATGAGGACGGTACGGCCCACGTCTGCATCACCGACTACAAAGCGACTGTTCGAGAACATGTTGGAGACACAGTCTTCGAGTTCCCGGCCGGCTCTTTCTTCCAGAACAATAACTCGGTCTTATTGCCGCTGGTGCTATACGTGCGAAACGCCATCTTTACCTCCGCAACCTCGGACGCAGCGTCATTAACCCATCTCGTCGACACCTACTGCGGATCGGGGCTGTTCGCTATCACCTTAGCACCTCATTTCGAACACGTCGCCGGTGTCGAGATTTCTCAAGAATCCATCGCCTCTGCAAAGAACAACGCCGCACTAAACAACCTCCCTCCCCCAACCATCGCGCCCTCTTCTGACATCCGAACAAAATCCCTCACGTTTCTTGCTGGGAAATCTGAAACCATTTTCTCATCCGTCTCGCACTTCCCTCCGCAAAATACTGTAATCATCATCGACCCGCCGCGCAAAGGCTGCGACAAGCTCTTCCTACAGCAACTGGTCGCTTTCAAGCCGGCCAAGCTGGTCTACGTGAGCTGCAACGTTCACACTCAGGCGAGGGATCTTGGGATGCTCGCTGAGCTGATGAAGGAAGTTGGAGATGGGAAAGAGACGTACGCCATCGAGAGTCTGAGGGGGTTCGATCTGTTCCCTCAGACCGCTCACGTCGAGTCTGTCGCGGTGTTGAAACTCGTGCCGTCTGTGGCAGAGCAGGAGAAATTGGAGTGAGAGGAGCCCTTGACAGTCTACGATAGATGGTTGGCACATCGTAGGCGAGTTGACGGACGTGTTTATCCGGAGTCTATGAGCTGTTTCGGTTTCTCTGCACAAATACCAATCTGCTTCTACCGTTTTCCCGACGCGTGAGATGTACGGCGTCTTGGCAGGTGGACCGTTGGTGGCTCGACATCGACCCTCTGCAAAACGTTGGAGCCAAAATGTCTCTACAAACAGCCGGAAGTACCGCGAATCATTCCCACTGGATACAGAACGGCTTCCAAAGCGTCGAATCCCACGCGCGACGATCAGCACAATGTAGATATCTAGCTGAACCCTGGCTCTCTGGCCCCATTTATCAACGTGCCCGACTCTGTACCTTCTTCGACATCCTTAAGGAGTGTGGTTGCGCCGCTTTGATCTCGTGCCAAGTGCCTTGAGCTCCACCGACGCCGCCAAAGGCGCAATTCTGGGCCGACAATAGCCCGCCGAAGGACCTACTATGGTTCTGTCTCGTTGACGGAACACTTGATTGACTGACGACGAGGGTTCTCCAGTGATGCTCACCCAATGCTGCAATGGATAAACTGCCTCGTGCAATTCTGCGGTGCGCTTCTCAAATCCTGTATTCACTTCTTTAATTGGCTCTTTGGCCTTAGCGGGGCCGGATTAACCCACTTCCACATCGCCATGCTTATTCTCGACTCGAAGAAGCGTTCACACGAACGTCCAACTGGACTGGCGTCCGTCAGCTTACCTCGGGAGATGCCCCAGGCATTTCTTGCGACAATTCTGCAGCGGTTCGAAAGCATGCGAGATCGAAAGCCTCCGAAAATCCGTGTTCTGCGATAAATAGGGACTGGGATCAGTGGATGGTATGATATCTCAACAAGCTCTCCCCTTACTCACTTTCAAAAGAAATCGAGATGAAGTTTTTCGCTGCTGCTCTGGCCATTGCGGCTACCATCGTGTCCCCCGTCGCCGCGCATTACCTTTGGACGTCTTTGGTCGTGAACGGAACGGTATGGTCCTCCTCTAAAACCCAAGTAACGATCTGTTCTCATGTACCTTTACCATACTAGGTTACCTCGCCTTATCAATACGTCCGCCAAAACAACAACTACAACAGTCCTGTTACCGATGTTTCGTCGGCTAACTTCACTTGCAACAGTGGAGCAACCCCAGCGCCCGGAATTGCATGGACCCAAGCGGGCAAACCGGTAAATACTAATCCTCTCTCTGTGTATGGCAATGGTCGAACTGATTCCCTGTCTGCATTTAGGTCGGCTTTGCCCTCGACTAACCAATCTATCATCCCGGTGTCCTTAACCTTTATATGGCCAAGGTTCCCTCCGGTCAAACCGCTGCCACTTTCAATGGCGCAGGTGCCGTCTGGTTCAAGGTACGTACTCATATGAAAACCATTTGAGCCCAGAACCGGGATTTAATACCGTACCTAAACTAGGCTGGCCAAGTTACGGCGGTCACCAACGGCGGATCTTCAATCACCTTCCCTACCGACAACATGCCCCAGTACACCTTCACCGTCCCTTCGAAAATGCCCAACGGAGACTATCTCATGCGCGTTGAACACATCGCGTTGCACGCCGCCAGCAGCTTCCAGGGTGCTCAATTCTAGGTGAGTGTCCTAAAGCATGATTCCTCCGCTTCGACGAAGTATTGATGGCTTCTGGCCCCTCAGATTGCTTGCGGTCAGATCCACGTCTTTGGAGGCGGATCTACCTCCCCGTCCAGCTATGTGTCAATCCCCGGTGTTTACAATGGTCGCGAGCCCGGCATCCTCATCAACATCTACTATCCAATTGTGAGTGGCTGTCCTCTCGTTACATGTCAATGTTTCCTGTTCGCTGACAGTCTTTGTCTCTCCATAGCCCCCAACTTACACTCAGGTAAGTCGATCCGATTCTCATAAACTTGTGCAATCCATGGTGCTGACAAGCATGTTCTCTTTAGCCCGGCCCTGGTGTCTGGTCGTAAAAGCGCCCAATACAGAATAAGATTTGCCCAGGGGCCTCGATTGCATCGCCTGTATTGTATCAAAGAATCGGTTCCTGTCGAACACGTTTTGTGAACGTTCTTGGCAATCGAACATGAGTCCTAATCGCCGTCGAAGTCCTCCAAGACAGCTAACTGAGCCGCCGTCTACACAAAGTAATGAGGAATACCCATTGCTCCCCCCTGCAATACATCCGTCAGAGCTAAAAGAACTCTCATCGAGGCAGTTGCTATCTCACCGTCCGCTTCATTGGTACATGCCGGTCCTTCTCGTTCTCCGGCGCCGCGTTGAAGACGGTGAATGATCTCGATCCATCATCTTTCAAAGTCAATATGCTGGCCATATTGCCACAGCGATAGCAATAGTTCGGTGCGGACCATACTGTCACGAGTCGTTCGTCGAACATGTATTTGTATCCTTCTTGTACTAGCTGATGTGCTCGAGCGATAAGCGTTAGCCCGTTCACGCGATTGAACTAGTCATTATGAAGCCACACGTGAGCAAGTAATGCCTGCACTAGAGGCTGCCATGGCTACGCACCTCTCTGGTCACAGCAGACCCAAATAGCCAACCCGCTCCTCTGGGACTAACGGCCCATGTTTCCACTTCGTCTGGATCTGACCACATCAAATCGCAGAAAGCACCTTCGTGGGGAACCTCCTGAGCCCGCGAAAGCACTCGGATCTGGTCTAGGGTTCGGATGTCTGGTGAAAGACCTCCATGTACACACAATGTTTGACCGTCGATGATCTTCGAGCCATATGGAGAGTTCTCAACGTCAGGGCGATAATCGAATACTGTGAAATGACCAGGTCGGCTCACTGCAGCTAGGTTGAGATAATCGAAAACATTGCAGCAAGCCTTCCACACTGCTGCGCTTCCGTACTTTTGCTGGCACTCATCTAGGAACGAAGTTTGTAAACCCTGCTGTTATAGGGACTCGTGCCGCACCTCACCGTAAAATCCGTACACCTGCGTGATCTGGCGGCTCTCGTGGTTGCCCCTGAGCAAAGTCACTTTGTCCGGATATCTGAGCGAGGGGGTTTAGTAGTAGAACGGAGCAGACAACAGCCAACCGTATGTCCGAGCTTACCTTGCCTTCAGCGCAAGAAGCAGAGAGACCGTCTCGAGACTGTAATACCCTCGATCTACGAAGTCGCCCTAGACGCTTTGGTGATCAACGACTGTCTAGATTTAACTGTTACCTAATACTTGCCATAAAGATGTAGCTAGTCTCAGGTACCATTCCGCCTTTTCTTAGCAGCTCCAGCAGGTCCCAGAACTGTCCATGGATATCACCGCATATCGTGACCGGACTTGACACGGGTTGGACGTTTGATTCTTCCATGAGAATGTTGCGGACCTTATCGCACATTATCCTCATATCGGCTTCAGGAAGGAATTGGCATGTCAGAAGCTGTTCTATCCACTGGTCCTCTCTCATGTCTGGCGGTCGAAGGGGGTGTTACGGAGAAAGCCAACAGACGTAAGCACTTTGGCTATGTTTATTCGAAATAGCTTCGTTAGGAAAACCACCTCCACATCTATCCAGCTTCGACACCTCCATTAACATGACGACCAAGTGCCATGAGATACAGAAAACAACCGTGAGGGTAAACTAGCAAAACAGAACAGCACAATAATATGGGGAAAGAAACTAGGGACCACGTTCAGACGTTGATCCAGCTACAGAAGAGGCCCCGTTCAGGATCGTTCCGAAAGGTGGGAGAGGTCCATGAGGGGTGGGAGCCCTTCGCTGCTGAGGCGACTGAGAATGGCGTATCGGTGCGGACGACAACGGGGTCGCAGTCGACCGGGGTGGTAAAGAGCTGTAACTTTGAGGCGGTGGAAGAACAGATGGAGGCGACCCTATTAGCGGCTGATGCGACGACCTTGAAGCGGACCCAGGGGGAGGCAAAGTACTCGGTGGGCGAGGAGTGGTCGTAGAACTCGTTGGCGGTGGAAGAGTCCGCGGGAGACCCGGCTGAGGTTGTTCTAACGGCGGATGCATGCTTGAAGGCCCGGACCGTCCGGATGACGAAGCTGGCCTGTCGTCCCTCAACAGTCGCTCAGGTGGAGGCGGCTCTTGCTTCGGATGAACGGTGTGCGGTCGAGATCCAGAACCGTTCTATCGGGATGATTTAGAATCTAAAGCAGATAGAAATAGGTGAACTTTACCTCTTTCGGTCCGGCGGCTGACTTCGGCGTAGGACCAGGCGGCGGCCACGCATTTCGAGGTGGATATCCACCTATCGCTGGCGGAGGACTTGGATCCTGCCCCGGGAGCCGGTAAGGATACGGTTGCGGTTGAGGTTGATGGAGCGGCTGCGGCTGAGGCGGATAATGCTGAGGAGGAGCATGTTGTGGGTGAGGCGGAGGGGGTCCCTGGCCAGGTGGCGGAGGGTAGGGAGATTGCTGAGGCGGCGGGGCATACTGAGGGTGATTCGGAGGAGGTCCAGGGGGATATTGGTGTGCCGGGGGTAGTCCGCTAGGATACATCTCATAGCCTTGCTCCGGGTACGGCTGAGGAGCATGTTGCTGAGGGTGTGGAGGGTACGGTCCAGCTGCTGGATCGGCTGGATGCCCATATCCAATTGGCGGTCCATAGCGAGGGGCACCAGGTTGGGGCGGAGGTCCATAACCAGGAGCGGGGCCGTAGGATGGTTGCGGAGGGTACGGAGGATGAGACTGAGGGTGCGGCTGTTGCTGAGGTCCAGCAGGATATGGCGCGGGCGGGGGTCCACTATGTGGAGGCGGAGGTGGAAGCGCGACATTCGCAGACTGTCTTCGAGCACGGCCGGTGATTAGGTCAAGGTCCTGCGTCAGCTCGTCTTTTGATAGAGGTGCGAGGGTAGGAGCTGCTTTCGGTTGGCCGATGGTCGGTGAGGAATGACGATGGGTTTGCGTTTTTATGGCAGCACGTAACGACTTGGGTGAACCTGGCGTACGGACCGGCTGAGGATTCGGCATGACTGGAGAAGGACGAGCTATGCAAAATATGGATCAGAAACCTCTCCGACAGTGAGATAGAAACACAAAGGACCACATACTAATTCTTGGATAATCCAAGGCTCGCTTTTCTCTCTCTAGTCTCCGGCGTTTGGAGTTATTTTCCGCAACGATGTCATCCCTGACGACATCTCTGGTTTCATTCCACCAACCCCATACTGCGTTCTCCTCCATCTTTCGCTTGTGAGATGCAAACTCTCTCTCCTTTTCGAGTCTGATGCTTGCAAGATCGAGTTTCCGATCCCTTCTTCGTTGGAGTTCCGACAACAGATGAAGGTATTCAGGATGGGTTCCTAAAACACCTTTATGAGCAATTTGGGGCTGGCTAAGACCTAGCGGAACTTGCCTTCAGTCAGCAACTTCTCTTCGCGTGCGATGAAGCGCATCCTGTCGAGATATATCCTTTCCCGCAAAAGAGCATGCTTCAATTCCATCGCAGCAAGTAGTTCCAAAGCCTCCGCTCGTTGCGTGGGCTGGATTTCATTCTCAATTTCCGCTTCCATTTCCGGTTCCTCGTCGGGACCCATCTCGCTTTCACCGTCCACGATTTTAGGTTTCTGAAGAGTGTCGACCTCGCTGTCGTGGTCGCTCTCAACTGCTTGTTCCTGTTCATCCTCTTCTTCGTCTTCTTGCGCATCGTCGATTGCTGACTGTCGGGAAGGCGGGTTTTCTTCCCCTTCATCGTCATCTCCCTCGTCCCCATTCTCCTTGCTAGGTTCTTCGGCGTCCTCCCGCGTATCGTCCTCTTCTGGGTCGCCATCCCCAGGAAGTCGATCAGGGTCGTCCGCTAGATCATCTCCTGCAGCGCTAGAAGCTGCGTCGCCTTCCGCCTGGGCGGCATCTTCGGGCTCGGTGGATGCACTTGGGTCTCGTTTGATTGCGGTAGAGGCAAGTTGAGCGAGAAGGTCCAGACTCGCATCTGCAGCAAGCGGAGCTGGGCCCGAGCCGAGTGTACTCCTCCGAGAGCCAGTAGACTCTGTTACTGGAAGGTCGATATCCATGGCGTCCGCATCTGGGACGGCGGCCGGATTCGGGGCCTTTTTGCTCGAACTTGAAGAGAATGATCGTCGAGTGGTCTTGGTGAAGTCTGCAAGGGGCAATCCAGGAGAAGTTCGGTTGGAATCTGGGACGGAGCCAATCGGTTGCAGTGGGACGTCTGGTACTTTGGTAGATATGGAGGGATTCGACTGGAGGGCGGTGATGTCCGGTTTGATATCCTCTTCCTCATCCGCACCTTCGAAGGATGCTGTTGAGATGCTTGGCTTCTCCTCGTGGTCGACACTGACAGGTCCGGTACTAGCCCCCTCGGGCTCCCTCGAGGGACTATGCAATTCCCGTGTTGGGCTGCCGTGGTTCGACTCGCTGCCAGCATTAGCTTGGGACTTGGCCTTCCTGGGTTTAGGAGCTTTGGGAAG
>WSUD01000913.1:0-10214 GCA_019633495.1 Tulasnella sp. 427 | reverse complement strand
AACGTGGACGCGTCGCAAAACTGGCAAACTCCCGACATGATCTCTTCTGAATACAGAGACTGGAGCAGAGGAGGTACTATCCACTTTCTTTGATGCATTGAAGTTCAATATCACGTTCACTAATCCCTAATGCTTAGGTGACTATCTTCTGTGGGAAGGGTATCAGCAGAATCTCTGGTTCCCCGAGAATGGGATCTCATTCCGGTCGGAGATTGATTGGGACGCTCAGTCGAGATCGTTCAAGGCGAAAGCTGGCTACGGATGGCGCAGCTCGGACTGGTATCAATGCACCTGCTGGAAGGTACGATATCTTGTGAGGTTGATTCCTCACGGTGACTGACCGTGGTCTCGCTATAAAGGATAATGGTCGCGAACTCTTCGAGGATATTGTCAACCCCGGTGGAGGTCAGAACGACCGCTTCCTTAGATGTTGGTCTATCTATTGGTGTGGAAACTAGTCATTGTGCCGTCCATCCCTCTTTGTGGCCGATTTCGGTGATGAACGGCGCCGCTTGTCTGCTAGTATACAATATAGGAATCCCTTGATCGACAGAATTCCTTTGATGGCTTTCAGTACTTTACTTTAGTCAAGGCAGATATATCATCAATGTATATGAGCCTCCTCAGTGGCATTGGTTGCTATTGTCTCCAGTGACATCAAGCGACCAATTGTTGTACTAGATCTAAAAAGCTGAATACTTCACGATGCAGCACCCCCTTCGGTCCGTTCACAGCGGTGCCATGCATGAAGCACCGTGAAGAAAAGGAAACTAATGCGGGCGTTTTGGAATGTGCCCGTTTTTGGCTCCAAATTTCCAAATTTAGACACCTAGTCTTCGCGGTAGGTTAGCATGCGAGGTCGGTTCATTGGGGGTGATACTCCTGCTGGGAAATTGAATTCTATTGGCCGAAATTCTTGCTTCCGCTCTCCCCTCTTATTATGCCGATATCTCACGGATTTCATAACCGGTAGATCCCGCCAAGAGTCGACGGGGGTCTTTGAGATTACGGTATTTCGGTCTTTGACGCCGTTGCGTGCTTCTTAACGCCGTTGGACCTATCCTTGCACACAGACATCTTTTGCAAATCTTTTCATTTGATAACGGCGGGTATCCGACTCAATGCTGCATACTGTATGATGGATTTACTAATGCTTGGGCCGGGTAGACCAAAAGGATCATCGCTCGTGAAAGCCGATTCGGAGCTTCCTGATTCTATGCCGCTTCCCCAATGTCTCAAAGCTCGAGTGCTTTAAACCCCACACGGTGATGTAAATAGACAGCAGTCATTTGAATCGCTAAGGGAACCAAGTTGGGTCGCTTCCCAGTTGCGTAATTATTGAGAAGACCATGTACAATGAGATCTGGCAACTTATCTCTGGAAGAATATTGTGAGGGATATATAAATAGCGCAGAACTCATTCTCGTCAATCATCCCCTCTAACCATCAATTCTCTTCTTGAGCAGTCTCTATCTCTACCATGTATTCACTCGCTTTTATCTCAACTCTCCTCTCGTTTTTTATTGCTCTCGTATCTGCTGCTGCAGTTCCCGATACCGCTTCTAGCCACGAGACTCTGTCCAAGCGAGGCGGCGAGGTCGTCTATCTCGCGAACTGCTTTGTCGGTAACCCTTTCGATGCTTACACGGCTTCCTACATGGCGTACTACTCGAACGTCGATAACTCTCAAAATCAACAAAATCCCGACGCCATAAGCCAGGAGTATCGAGACTGGGATGCAAACGGTTAGTTGCGTTATTGTTACTGCACACACTTCACCCGATTGATACAAAGCATTCTACTTTTTCAGGGGACTACCTTCACTGGGAGGAGAAAGAGCAAGACCTCTGGTTCCCTAGCTCGGGGGTGACAGTTCAGACCCATATCGATGGTAATGCCCAGTCCCGAAACTTCGGCGCATACGCTGGATTCGCTCTTCGGACCTCGGATTGGAAGAGATTCAACTGCTACAAAGTAAGAGAACCGAAAACAACTTTGATCCGAAGCTCTTTAATCACATTCCTCTTACTTCAGGATAACAGCCGTACGCTGTTCGAGGCCATAATGACTCCTGGTGGCGGCCAGGACTATCGGTGGATGCACTGCTGGAGTATCTATTGGTGTGTCTAAGTGTCAACAGCGGATTCATTTCTTTCCCGATGACCCTCCGCCTGCGGATGCAATCATTTTTTTAACCCTTCACATTGTGCTCTGTGCATCAACGAGCCATCGAACACTCCTTCAGAAACCCGAGTTAGATGTCTGAGTATCGTCCGTTCTCCATTCACTAGAGCCGTCGAGAGCTTTGTAAGGTGTACCCTCATCGATTTGTAAGTTTCAGAGGCGGAGCAAAGCTCCGCTGACTACGGGTGTTCGAAAGCTACTATGCTGTGCCGCTGTCATTCTCTCGGGGGCATATTCCGCCTGGAAAACAAGAGAGTAATTAATCTGCTTCGCTTTGATTACAATTGAGAGCGTTCTGGAAAGCTTTGTCAAGCGAATAGGAAAAACCTTGCGCAGATCCGGACTCTCCTTCGCGAATCTGACCAATGATGGACCACCAGACAGCTGCAGAGCCCCCGCAGTTGCTGATCCGCGATGCGTTCAAGACAATAAGAGATTCGCCATTGGTCCGAGTGGACCCCTTCCCACTGAAAAGTTTCCAATGTGGTGCTCAAGTCGTATGGAAGGATCGGATTGAATTGATGAGAACATCTATTATCGGCAGGAGCTCTCTTCTGCACAGGGCTTCTCGCAGGCTTCGTAGACACAGAGGCTCAACGCGTCCCCCTTATAGTTAAAGATATTCCCGACTTACCTTGACGACGGCATAGCAACCGTTTTTTGACCTGTCCTCTGGCATACGTGGGCAAACTGCTGCTTTGACCACAGAGGCATGTCACCTTACCGCAAGGGTTTGCAGGTTCATATAACTTTCGAGTTAACTCGTAGCTAAGGCATAATCGGGGTTCATACTTAACCTCTCACCTGGGATCTGCCATCCAAGTCTAGCGACCGGAGCGAAGCGAAGGTCTGGCCTTGTCTCTCCAAAACAAATTTTGGACCACGTTTGCTCATTTTCTCGGACCTCCTCCGGTTTCCGTGCCTAGATTCGCAACCCACTGACAGCAGAATGCTTCTGGCCGAAGGGGCTCTCGAATACAGTGGAACATTCCCAGGTCTGGCTCCTGGATATGCCGCTTTGACCAGCTTCTTCAATACACTCAAAAATCTGTACATAGTCAAGTTTCGCGTGGAGCGCAGGGACCATTTAGGAGCTCTTGTGGGAGGTACAGTTTCTCAGTCATAAGTGCGACCTCCAGACACTCGAAATTCCGGGTGTTGCATAGCACGTTTGGCTCAACCGAAATGAGCTCCTGATCCAAACGCTTCGCCCCGTTGCATGTCAGTTACTTTCGAGTCCGCTATATGGGTGTTCAGGCCAGCGGTAGTCGTGTTTCAGATGATTGGTATGAGAGATTAGAGCATTTCAGTTCTTTACATGCACGTGCGGATAACAGTATTCGGCTCCCCAGCCTTACATGCGGACCTCTCTCGTCAAGCTGCTCCTGGCTGAGATGACGGAATAGTGATATCTCGCGGTCATGTACTGACACTGTGTGTCTCTAAAGCCTTGACACCAAAACGCTCCGTCACCGAATCATTGTTGAGAACCTCAACAATTCCAAGTGCTAACACGCAACTCTCTGCTCTCCCCAGTGGTATGCATAGCTCGTAACGTCATCTTCTGTGCCTGCACACACCCGGGGATCAACCCTCTTGACAGCCGATTCAAAGCTTCCGCATTCTATGCCGCTCCTCAATTCATGGCAAGATATTGAAGCGGACCCCCGCCTCAGAAATGGTTGCCAGGGCTTCGAGCCGGAGCTTTGAGCTTCTTGACGTTCGACTTGTGCGTTCTGAAACAGGCGCTGAGAAGACGGGAAAGCACATATCATATATTCAGCGCAGTCAATCCCTCTGAAGCTCTCATATCGTAGTGCTTCGTTTATATAGGAACGCATGGGACATTGGGACAAATCTTGTACCGGCGGGACCACACTAGAGGAACGTAGCGAGCCGCTGGGACAGCGGACAGCTTTTGACCGGAGTGGGTGACCAAGTAGAATTTTCCCAAATCGGAAGACATTAACGACGGATTAGAACCCAGAATCGCCAAACTTACAGCCAAGTCAAGAAACTAGATTTTTTCACTTATTAGAATGTTTAATAAGACAGAACATGCGTGAAATAGTCTAGTTCCTGATCTGGAAAACTCGACCGTTCACGGCGGGGACACCAAAAAAAATGACTGGACTAAATGGGGGTGAGAACAGGGAACATCCGTTATTCACGAAACAGTTCGTATAGATACCGAGGATATGGCTATTTCAACGTAACCTCGTGTTACACACTCACCATCAGCGCTCTCGATGCCACTGGTGGATATACTTGGTTGCTTCCCATATGTGTAATTACTCCGGGAGACCCTGTATAGCGAGATCTTGTCAAATCAGCTCGATGCTAGCTCGGAAGAGTGATCTGCGAGCTACATAAACTGGCCAGAATTTGTCTCTGTCAATCATTCACTCCACACATTGACTCCTCTTGCACAGTCTCTGGCTCGACTATGTATTGGCTCGCTTTTATCTCATTCTCTCTCTCCATCTTCATTGCGCACGTGTCTGCTGCTGCAGTTCCCGATACCGCTCCTCGCTCCGAGACGATATCTAAGCGAGGCGGCGAAGTCGTCTATCTGGCGAACTGCTATGTTGGGGTCTATACCCGATACACGGCTTCCTACCTCGCGTACTACTCGAATGTCGACAATTCTCAAAACCAACAATTCCCCGGCGACGCCATAAGCCAGGAGTATAGAGACTGGGACGCAAACGGTTAGCTCCACTATTGTTACTGCACACACTTGACCTGACCAATACAATGCATTCCGCTCTTTCAGGGGACTACCTTCACTGGGAGGAGAAAGAGCAAGACCTCTGGTTTCCTAGCTCGGGGGTGACGGTTCAAACCCATATCGATGGTAATGCCCAATCTCGAAGCTTTGGTGCGTACGCTGGATACGCTACTCGGACCTCGGATTGGAAGAATTTCAACTGCTAGTGGGTTAGGAAACTGAGAAACTGGGATGCAAAGTTCTTTACTCATTCAGCTCGCCTTAGGACAATAGTCGTCCGTTATTCACCGGCGCAGTAACTCCTGCTGGCGGTCAGGCCTATCGTGCACTCCAATGCTGGAGTATCTATTGGTGTGTTTGAGCATCTATATCCAATCCCTGGGGTTTCCTTGCTTTCGTGGTTCCCGGATCCAGCCATGTCCTTGAGCATCACAATGCACTCTGTTCACCGATGAGTCTCAACATATATTGTCAGGGACCGTGACTGTCATTCACGCGATTCATTCACTCCCTCGGATGCATTGTGAAGGCGAAATAATACCTGCTGGGGGAATGAACAAGCATACGACGTCTCGCGCAGCGGCTTTCAGCCAATGAAAAGCGCTTATGAATCTTAAGAGGATAGGTATAGGTCGGTAATCGGATATATTGCCACTCCCCACTATGTTAGCTGTGGGTTTTCTGAGGTTGGGAAGACCAAGTGCCTGCTCACATCACACCGTCGAGGACGGTCACGTGCGGAGGAGTGGCGCCCGGACCGTTTGAACCGGACCGAAGCCACCCGCCACCGGTCCCGAATCCAGTCACGACCACCTCGACCTCCCATTCAAGGATCGACCCTTCAAGTACCCACCTCCATCAACGGGCCCGGAATGACTCTTCAAGCACTCGCAGGACTTTGCAAAAGGTTTCTCTTTCCCTTGCCTCCAGAAGATGCATGTAGTTCTGACGTAAAATGTGAGTATGCCGGTTCCGACGTGATGAACTTGTTGTCCACCAACACGAATGTATTTAGGGAGCTAGCGTTGATCCATTCCCAATCAATCACAGTAATGAGTGACATTACATTCCCTTTTCCATTCACCGACTTCGAATCCTATAACGAAGATGGCGACCAAGCGCTAACGGTAGGGCAGACATCCGTTTCGACACCGTTGCAAGGTCCTTGATCGATCGGCTAATTGTTGAAATCTCCTAGCTGGTCGACTTACGTATGGGCGAGCTGTCGTATGCCCTGCGGAGCAAGCTGTCGTGGTGGACCAAGATCAAGGATCCGTCTATCCGATCCAAATGGAGGTCCGAGGCTCTGGAACACGAGATTCAAGGAGGCAAGCTCAAGGAGGCTGAAGTTGACTGGGTTCTCGATGAACTCGAGGACTATGCCACCATTCGCGAAGAAGTGACCGGGATTCAAGTAAGCAGGTGGACGGAGGTGAAGCAAATCGTTCTCCGTGACTGATTCTTAACTGCGTACAGCCGTCGTGCCACGTCAGAGTTTGGGAATCCGATCAACTTGTCTCTGAAGACATCAATTCAAAGCTGAGAGTAGCTGCATCTATACTTGAAAACGTTCCCGAAGATGAGAAGGATTGGCATCCTCGCTCCAACAACCAAGTCCTCGATCTCGTCCACCCATCGCTGTTCTGTGCCGTGTATGATCGGACTCAATGCTGGGACGCTACCACCGAACTCAAGTCTTTGAAGGTTTTGGAACAGCCGGATGAAGATCTCGATGAATGGGCGTACTCCGGAAAGTTCTGCTGGATACCAACCGACTTTCAGCTTACGGGGAATGGCGCGCCGGCAAAGGCTCTCAGTTACGTAAACAACATTCACCCGCAACAGCACAACAATCTCGTAACTGTCGTTGAAGCGCTCGTCGGTCGTTTCTCGCTGCTTTGGGACAAGGTCCTGACGGACATCCATCCGGACAACGAAGGCAAGCTCGTCATGGAGAGGGTCGCCTCCAGTTACTCTTGGGAGAGCCATCCAGATTACCCTTCGCCGGCTTGGAAGGACCGTGAAAAGCTCGGGAACGAAGAGTATGAGAGACGCTGGGAACTTCACGAAGAGAACAAGATCCTCGAACTTCCAACCGTGGACTCACGGGGATACAAGGAGAGTGGACGAAACGTCGCCGCTCGGAAGGAAGAGTACTCAATTCAAGGCAAGAACATCCAGGTTATTGTGAAGCTGGCTAATATTCACTTGGTAAGCGGTCGCTTGCAACTTCTCTTGCTTCAGATTTGCTAACTGGCTTCGAAAATCCAGACTCCCGAGAAGCCCGAATACGCCGGCGGTAGCTGGCACGTTGAGGGAATGGCGAACGAACGCATCGTCGCCTCCGGCATCTACTATTACGATTGCGAAAACATTACCGACAGCCAGCTTGCATTCCGGATGGGCGTCAACTTTGAAGGTGCTGGATACGAACAGAGCGACAACCGTGGAGTCAAACTGACATGGGGAATGGAGTAGTGGGTCTTCCTTTTTTACTCTCGCTGACCTCAATTTCACCGATCAACCACGGCGTAAACAGCGGAGGACCCAGTAATCAAGTCGTTGGTGCTGTAAAGACATCGGTCAACCGGTGTATCGCGTTCCCGAACATCTATCAACACCAAGTCTCCTCCTTTAAGCTCGTCGATCCGACCAAGCCAGGCCACCGCAAGATCGTCGCGCTATTCCTCGTCGACCCCGAGAACCGCATCCCATCGACGACGGACATCCCGCCGCAGCAGGCGCACTGGGTCCGCCAGACAGCGCACGAGGCGTTCACCAAGGACAATCAGAAGATGAAAGTGCCCCTACCCGTCGAGCTGGTCGACATGGTCGCCGAGCAGGTCGACAACGTCATGACTCTAGCGGAAGCAAAAGCTTATCGGGAGGAGCTGATGGACGAGCGGACGGCGTTCGTAGATGAGGTGGACGAGCATCATTTCTGTACCGAGTTCAACTTCTGCGAGCATTGAGATGTAAACGGCTTGTCTCATATACGAAGTGACAATGTAATCAGCTGGGGAAAGGCGTCCTGATATCATTGGCGACCTCGATCCCGGCGTTTCAATTCTCTTTGTCTTGGTTGGAGGCCAAGTGTGTAAGGGGAGAGGGTGTCGTCGGGCTGAGTCTTCTCGTCCACTTGCCCGCAGAACGCGGTCACGTGGTACGCGAGGCGAAGGAATTAGCATCGTCCGACCCGTCATCCTCCTCGCCTTTTCTCGATTCGTGGTTGTGAACAGTATCTAGCTAGGCACGGACTTCAAATAGACTCCGCAGGCTAGACTAACCCTCCGCGAACTCGGTCGAGGGCAAGTTCGGCTCCCTGACGCTGGCTGCGAGCCTCCGGTAGAGCGTTTTCCACTGGCACCAGGCTGCTTGCTTTTCCAGTGGTCTTGGTGAGTCTTTGATTACCACGGACTTTAATTACTACAAAGACTCTGCTTTGTACATCATGCTCAGCAATAGGCAAAGACCTCGAACAGGCGATAGTGGTACCTCCTATGCTACAAGTTAATGAAGGAGAAGTCGACCACGGAGGAATTCGGATTCGCGGCTTTTCCGACTCTTTATGCTCTGATGGAAAGGAAGGGTGATGAAAATATGATGTGGTTAAAAGCTTAATGGGCATCAGACGACCGCAGAACACATGACGACGTTCCGAGAACAAGAGACACAGTGTGGATTAAAAAGAGGAACACGGAAGCGACATTCTGCGACGTCTGCGGCCTGTATGTACCAAGCAGACTTGAGGGTTGTTCAGCGGGCCGCGTGTACTTGACAGCCTCAGAACAACACCTTCCCACTTTTTAATTTTCGTCAAGGGTTTGTCCGTAACGGAGTGACACGTTGTGACAAGCAGCATCTGACTACACCACAGAAATATCGTACGCTTAGAGCTCAATAAGCAGCATAATATTAGGGAAATTGAGCTTTCATTTTCAAAGAAGGCGTTGTCGTAGTAGATAAGCTAGGACGGAGGGTGGACAAAACCCAAGTTGTCACATTGCTTGTTTGTTCCTCGCTACGGGTGGCGAAACCAAACCAGGCTGTTCTCATCCTCATCAGTCTGCGTCGCCATAATCACCCATATAAGCCTCGTTCCCTTCCCCTTTTCGAAGAGGTCTTCCACCGTACACTCTCCCCCCGCCTCGCCATCCAGCTTCGACTTAGACTTAGACCATTTAGTTCGACGTTTCCAGAGAGTTTTCTGTGCTTTGCTGGCCGGTACGTACGCAAGCATTTTGGCTCGCGCCTTTGACCTGACTCTAGTGTGGACCAAAACATTCAGATTACATACCTCCTGATTTTCAATCGCAATACCAACCACCCCCTTCGTCGACCGTCATCCGAATCTCCGCCCAGCTCAATTCGCGATGTCACATCAATCCCTCCGCAAACATAGTGCCAAGCTTATCCAAGTCCGCAACACTCAGTCCAATAGCTCTACAGTTAATATCCATGCTGGTGCCATCCTCCCTCGGGGCACGTCACAAAGAACGGCCCTTACGACGGTCCCCTCTCGTCCAATTGCTTCCCCATCCCTTGTCATCCAAGGGTCTGCTTCCTCTCATCCAACTCTAGCTAGCATATCCAAAGTTAATACCCTCAATGTCAACGTCGCCGGTATCGCTCCCTCCACCTCCCGGGGAACGAACGTAAATGCTAAGCTCAGCGCCCCGCCACCTATTCCTTTACACTCAAAACCAACCCTAGCTCCCCTCTCTAAGGCCAACCACATCACTACTGGTCTCAGTCATCATTCATCTCTCTCATTGCCAAGACCCGTTGTCGGTGCTACGAGACCCGCCAATTTGCAGCCAACGGCTTCGCGACTGGGTGCTAGCGGGTCCTCTTCCATCCTCTTCCCCTCCTCCTCTGGTAGCGCTCAAGGACCTCCAACCGGTCCACGTTCGATCACATTCTCTTCTAGCACGTTGCAAGGAAGGGCTCCCCCTGCCAAGCTTTCCTCCGCCGAGGCGTCTCAAATGCAACTTGGATTACACCCTCCAGCTTCGAAGCTCCCTTCATCCAGCAAATCACAGTCTTCTCTACCCAAGCAAGTGATGCCTGTTGTCTCCGGATCATTATTCAAGAGGAACAAAAATTCTTCTCCAACGGCTGGCCCTGTACACAACAGGCTGAAAGTACCTAGTGGTGACGATATGATGTCTCCCGACAGAGGTACCTTCGAGCCACCTAAATGGAAGTCAACGGAAGTGCTTCCGAAGAAGTCATGCATGACTGCCAAGGTGTGTCAATCTCGGCTCTCCGCCACTTGTCGGCTGTTGACCTTTGTTTC
>WSUD01000912.1:0-10221 GCA_019633495.1 Tulasnella sp. 427 | reverse complement strand
TTTGTCAGCAAGCCTGAGCCAAGGCCCGGCCGTTTTCGTCACCTTGCAGCTCTTAATTTGGAACTTACGACCCAGACCTGGTCCCCTCAGTCCTTGGCCGGTAAGCAGATCCTTCTCGTTCGCAACAGTTTCTTCAGTTTCTTAAACTCTTCGACAGATTCTAGATTTGGAAGGCCTGCGACAAGACGTCTTTTCGCCAAGAACACGACGATCACCAGTCGTTGAAGAGGATTGCGCAACCCCCACAACCTCGTGTTCGACGCCTCAAAAAACGCGTTTGCGTCGCGCAAGATGACGATATACCTCGTCGTTTATTGGCTCGTATGTCGACCGGAATCATGCCGGACGGTCTCACCGGAGCTGTCTGAACGAGGCATTAGCAATTAGCAGCGATGCGATTGGCTGGTGCGGTTTGGTGGGAAAGCGATAAGAAGGCAGATAAGACGTGAGCCTGGTTGAATCTTTTTATCTACCCTCTCTCGCTCGCTTCGCTCGGACCATCTCTCGCCTTTCCCCCTTTCCCCCTCTTCCCTGCCTCTGTTGACTCCGTTTCATTGTGTGCAGCTCGTCGACGAGGGTCTCGTCGCGGTCCCCTTTGACGTCCAGCAAGTCTGGCGACACGTCCTAGCGTGTACAGCTCATCAGCAGAGCTTTTCCTTCTCGTCAACGACTTTCGAGGTCGTCCTCCCAAGCTTCCTCTCGCTCTCAGCCCCTCTTCCACCATCTATCTTAGCTGCCGCTTCACCCGCTACCCGCCCCGCTACTTTGCGCCGGGTAATGCAAACATTGCGGCCCGTGCCATCGTTCTCCAATGGCCCATAACCTCTCTTACTCGTGGACAGGTCGGTTGTGATATGCAATGGTAAGTACCACGTCACTCACAAACCTCAAGTCCGTATCCCAACGGCTGACTCTCTCCGTCCGTTCCGGTACACAGTGCGTGATTCAACGCAGGACAACCGTCACGCACGTCACACACGCCAGGACCCTCTCGGCCAGGAAACCCATCCCCAACCTGGCGACAGGACTTGCCGTTCCAATGCGGTTGACGTCCATGCCTCCGCACACCCCAGAATGTCTGATTGTGGTGTCGGCCAGCTCGAGTGCCGTTCTCGGAGCGACTGGTCCCAGGAAACTCGTTGACGGTCTCGTTGCAACCTCGGCCGACCGTCGCCCGACTTGGCTTGGCGATGGTTATCGGATGCATCTAATGCACACGGCCAGGTCTCAGTCGCATGCTTTCGAGGCGCCAAGTGACCTCTGTTGCACGGTTACGGCGTTCCGGGACGTCGGACTTCAACCTTGGAAAGGGTACGTTTATTCCTTCGGGCCGGTTGATTTAGAATTGACCGGGATGCTCCAACAAGAAGAGAAGTTCACTCGTGAAAAAATGGAAGAGAAGAGTATTCTAAATTTCAGAAACAAGCACCAAAACAAAAGAATTTGACAAGAGACGCAAGACACGATTCGGGTATGTACAATGGGACGTAAAAAGATGAGGACAGTCCGGCTTCAAGCCGGTACGAAATGATCGATCAAATTCAGGCTGATACTTCCGCCTTCCGTGCAGCATCGGCCGCAGCATTCTTCGCCTTGATTGCCTCCCACTCCTTCGGTGTATACGTTTTCTGGGGGAACCGCAAGGCAGACGCAAAGAAGAAAAGAGCAAGAAATGGGGCAATTTGGAAAACGTGAGCTCGACGAGACGAAGAGACGAGAGGGCAGGGAACGTACTTGGGAGAAGGCATGCATTTGGGCGATTTCCTCCTTCAAGAGCTCGTTCACTGATTGGAAGAGAAATCAAGTTAGGACCCATTTCGGTGACGAAAACGACGAGGGGAGATAACGGAAGCGAGGAATTCCGGAAGACCAGCAAACTCACCCCAACGATGTCTCGCTAGTGTCATCTTGCCCTCAAAAGTCGGATTGACGATGATCACAGCATACGAAGAACCGCATCCGGACGACGTGTCCATGATTTCCTGGTCGCGAGTAAAGGCAGAAGAAGATGACGATCAAGTCAGCACGCGACTCTCCTACTTGGCCTTCGCCGTCGACGGAACGGAAGAACGTACAAGATATCGCATTTCAGGGAAAGCGCTCTTCAAAGCCTTCTCAAGATCTCTTGGTTCGACTGGCATGGTGTTGCGTCTGAGAGGTGACGGTGGGTTGAGGTTGATGACTCGGAGGAAGGATGCTTGATCTTAAAAAGCAGAGGAGGAAGAAAAGAGTCGAACGATGTATAGCTCGGACAGTAAGTGGCTTGGGGGTGCGTCTGGGTGGGCTGGAAGGGGGAGGAAACGGGAGAGGTTTTTGTCGCTGTTATCTGATTATTGCGACCGGTGAGAAATATTCCGTCCGAAATTCAATTACCGAAGTCGGGGGTTTGTCAAGACGTAAGTTCCATGACATTTGGTGTTGTTTGTTTGGCTGATTTCCCCTCCTCCTGCGTGTTTCGGGTTCATAGTTTCTCCTTGGAGATACGACGACAGGGCAACGCGGCTTCCTGGTTCGTTTTTTCGTATGGTTGACTGTGGAGGAGTACCCTCTCGAAGAGGACTTGGCAAGTCGTGAGGCAAGCGTCCGACGGGAAATGAACTCTGAGCTTCAAGCGCGTTTCGCAACTCGGTTCGCGTGACGGCATCCCCGAACGCGGGACGAACTTGTTGCGAATGTGGGGCCGAACGGAGATCCGCAGGGATTTGAAACCCAGTGGTTTTCTTGGTGGATTATCGTAGAGTTGGGTGAGTCATCGCCTTCGAATCGTTCAGAGTTTCATGTGTCTCTGACTCGGCTTTCCTGCAGATCTATTTACCCGTGTAAATCGTAAATCATCGACCTCAATACATCCAGATTTGCTTGCCATCTCATGGCTTCGACAACCCAGCCTTAAACTTCGGAGCGAAGAACCGACGTCCGAAGTCTCCGAACACGGCTGCGAGGCGACCTCACAGACTTCACTTCACGACATTCTGGCAAATGGAACCTTTCCACCATCGATCAAGACCGTATTTTCAAAGCTCCAACCTCGATCAATTAGAGGGTCCGAGACATCGGCTTGGCTAGTGAGTAACTCGTGGAACTTGAGCTGCCGGAATGACTTTGAATAGCCTCGCTGCGGGCCTGACCATCCTGCGGGTGCAATCTTGCCGCAGAACTAAGAACTTTGTGGACCTGACGACTGCGGAATGGCTTCGAAATGGAGGGTCCAGCAGCGTTAAGCAAGCTCGAAGGGCCGAGTTGGCAGGAACGTCAAATGGAACGAGTGCAAATGCCGAGTTCATGAATGGCAACACATCAGAGTTGACGTTTCAGAGTGCGCCTGGAGAATGGATAACTCTGGGTGTCCAACATCGTTGAACACGACAACGCGTGATCCTAGAAGTCAGGTAGTAGAATTGGAAGCTGAACTCCCTGCGTGTCGCTCCTGACCCATCAAACTACTGTTTTTGTCTGAGATCGGATCCTTTGGGGGTAAAGCTGGGCAACAGACCAGGCCACTCCTTAGTCTCCGTTCCTTGAACTTCGCCCTACTCGGTTTGCAACGACAACTTGTCTCTGCTTCTCTCTGGAAACCGAGGTCACGTGGGCTGTATACATGAGGGGCTTCTTTGCGATCGCTTCTCCCCCATTCCCAGGCGCTCGCAACCCCTCCCACCGTCTACTGCAACGTGTCATTCCTGGTTGATTATATCAAGCAACAGAAACTCACTAGCCTTAGGACTTTTTACGGCAAGTGATTCAGTGCAGTACGGATGTCCGCAGTCCTAATCTGACTGGGGGAACTGGATCGTCACGCTAGCAGACATGCCGTGGAAGTTGCAGAGCCCAGGCCTAAGCGGTCCATCGAAGGATAAGGCAAAGGATAAAGGGACAGAAAATGATCCCCTCGCGGCAATCCAAGCAGTTCTCAGCATTGCGAAAGACTCTGTCACCGGGTTGGGTGTTCCCGGCTTGGAGGCTGCGGTTGGAGGGCTTTTGTCTGTTCTCACTTCAATCAAAGTGAGTCAGGCTGTCGCTTGGCATTGCCAAATCAGCTCACACCCATCACTCCAAACAGAATGTCAAAGATAATGAAGCCGATCTTATTACTTTTGGGAAAACAGTCAACCGTTTTTGCGAGAGTATCGCCCCGCCTCTGCGGGCGCTTAAAACCGCTGAGCAGCCAGTCATGCCGAACGAATTACCGCAACGTCTGGCCACACTTGTCGTGTACGTTAAAGTCCATTGTAGCATCGAGTGCTCAGAAGCGCTAAACCTGAACTAGGGACCTTGATGCTATGAGCTCCAAGGCTCGGAAGCTCCTTTCCCGTGGGCGCATTCAAAAATTCCTCAATAATCAGGAGGATGCTGGAGTAATTGGCCAACTAAACCTTGAACTCAACCAGACTGTTCAAGCCTTTCTGGTATGTCTCTCGTCAAGGGAAGAATACACGTGCACCGAGCTTATGCAGCGTTCATAGCTCAAAGGCTCCATCATGACCGAGATCTCTCTCGCCGAAGCTCACCAGGACATAAAGCACGGTTTTGCTAGCACAGAGACCACAGTCCTGAAAGCAGAGGCATCTTTACATGAGTCACAGCAGAAGATATCCGATAACGTCGTTCTGTTAGCATCGTCGACCGCAAGAGCTGAGATAAGCCTCGACGAGTTGAAAGCGGAGACGAAAGGAGGATTTGATACTGTCCAATCGCATACGTTAAGGACCGAGAAAGCAATATATGACACGCACGACCAGCTTTCTCAAAAGCTCGATGTCGTAGCGGAGGGCTTACAGCAGTTTGATAAAGCGGCGTCCGTGAGTTTGACTTGGTTCGTGTCCGCATTCAGCTAAATAAGTGTTCAAACATGCAGAATAGTCAATCGATGCTGCTCAACGCATGTAAGTATTCTAAAAGAGGGATACCTGTCCTTTCGACTCAATGAAATCATGCGGTTTAGCTCAATCGCAGCTTCTACGGGAGCTTCCGCGGGCGCAAGCACGCTACGATTCCCAATCGAGGGGAGACGCCCATGGATGTTTCGAAGGCACAAGAACGAATACTCTTAACGAAATCTATGCTTGGATAAACAATGAGGATCCCAAAACCCCACCGATATTCTGGCTCTGCGGTCTAGCCGGGATTGGCAAGTCCACCATTGCACACACCATCGCCGCCGAGGAGGAAGTGAAGCATCGCCTCGGTGCCAGTTTCTTCTTTTCTCGAGACGTAGCGGACCGACGTAATCCACTTCTCGTGTATCCCACGATTGCATACCAGCTCGCCATCTTCAATCCGGACCTCAAAAAGTCTATCGTCGGTGCATTGGAACAGGACCCCGATGTCGGCCTAGCCGTGATGAGGAAGCAGTTTCAGAAGCTCATAGTAGAGCCTCTGTCGTCTTGGGAAGACAAGGGGAAAAGAGTGGTCATTGTCATGGATGCGCTTGACGAATGCTACCCCGAGTCAGGTGCGGAGGAGATACTCGTCCGATGGGCCGCGGAGCTACGCCGAATATCCGTCCCCTTGAAAATACTAATCACAAGTCGACCCGAACTCCACATTCGGGCCAAATTCCAATCCCCCAGTCTTCGACTGATCTCTCAACCATACATTCTTCACGACATCGAACAGTCGATTGTGCAAGCAGACATTGAGCTCTTCCTTCGACATCGGCTAAACCAAATTGGTGAAGATCACGGTCTGCCCACTCCATGGCCGACGGACTTTGAGCTCCGAATTCTCGTCAGGCGAGCTGGAATTCTCTTCATTTTCGCGGCCACTGCAATCAAGTTCATTGAGAGCGGGAAACGGAGAGATCCTCAATCAAGACTCAATATCCTTCTCAAGCGAGACGTTCCCAAAGCGCCCTCAAAGTTTCAAGAGGTGGACTCCTTGTATACTCAGGTGTTGCAACATGCAGTCAGCATGATCGATGACGATGGGTACGAGGAGGATTTGGTTGTCGCGCGACAGACATTCCGCGAGGTCCTGGAGGCCGTCGTGCTCCTCAAAGACCCACTCCCCTCCAGTTCACTGGAAGCGCTTCTTTCTCTCAAAAGAGGCGCCGTAAGAAGCGCAATCACTCATTTGCACTCTGTTCTGGTGGTTCCGGAGGTGCTTTCTGGTCAAATACGGCTATTCCATCCCTCATTCCATGACTTTCTCACTAACTCACAACGGTGCCTCGACCCCGGGTTCTATCTCAATCCTGAGGAGAGCCACACGCGCCTCGCAGCTCTCTGCTTCAAGCAAATGTCAGCCAAGCTTCAGCATGACCCTTGTGCGATTCGCAATCCATGGCTCAACAATGCAGAGGTGCCAGATCTCCAGAAACGTGTTGACGCTGCCATTCCTCCACACGTACAGTATTGCTGCCTGTACGCTGCAGGGCACTTATCACAGGCTTCCCCCTCAGACGCCTCGCTGTCCAGCCTTGTCAACTCATTCTGCAGGACTAAACTCCTCGTATGGATCGAATACCTGAGTCTTCTTGGGGACCTTGATAATGCTGTAACATCACTGAGGGTCATGGAAGGCTGGTACAAGGTATGTTTGTTCGGGTCTTTGAATGGGTTACGACACACGCTGAGATCAACTTTTACAGAAAGTCCATTCGCCCAATGCTGAAACATTGAGTTTGCTTCATGATGCCCATCGTGTTGTTCTCCAGTTCTCTCAGGGTATTCGCCTCAGTAGCGGACACATATACACCTCAGCCCTTCCCTTCTCTCCGCCCTGTCCTTTGCAGAAACATTATTCGTCTGCCTGTCCCCTGGACTACGTTCTCATGGGACAACCGTCTAGGTGGAACAACTGCGTATCGGTCATCGAACAGTCCGATACTTCGTGGTCCGTCGCTTACTCCGCTGATGGCGAGAAGCTCGCAGCTGGAGGCTCCAAGGGTGACCTGAGGGTAATCAGTAGCCCGGCAGGTGCTGATCTCCTACTACTCGAAGGACACAAAAGGGGAATCCGGGCACTGGCCTTTTCAAATGACGGGAGCCGAGTGGCATCCGCCTCAGAGGATCGTTCTGCCAAAGTTTGGGACATCACGACGGGGATGCTCTTGGCAACCCTTCAAGGTCATTCCGATGCGGTGACCTTCGTCGCGTTTGTTTCGGACGATAGTATGGTGGTTACTGCTTCCGATGACTGTACCCTTCGCTTCTGGCACTCGATAACCGGGGCACCTCTCTCCTGTCGGTCTGGTCAGGACTGCGAAATCTCAGCGGGAGCAGTATCTCCGGATGGCACTACCATTGCAACTGCTGGGGACGGCTCAATTGGTATATGGGACCTGCATCAGGACGAGCCTATCACTCTTCTAACCGCACCAACCAAAACATACGTGTCCATTGCCTTCCTTCGCGACAACCAACATCTCATCTCTGGTTCGGGCAGAAATGGCGTTGATCTATGGGACTATCGAGCAGGCACCTTGCTTAAGGTTTTTCAAGTTCCCGGAGATGCCTACTGTCTAGCAATTGCTCCTAGTGGGGCTGAGCTAGCGATATCGTGTTCTGAGCAGAGCGTCCGGATATGGGATACCGGGAGCTGGAGCACCGTTGGCCTATTAGAAGGCCACCTGGGCGACATTCAATCGCTCGCTTACTCACCAGATGGTACAGCCCTTGCATCGGGCTCTGATGATCACTCGATCCGGGTGTGGGACCGTGCCGGAGACGCACCAAACCGGAGCCCCACCGTCGCAGTTGGACCAAATGACTGGCACAACAACCTCGCGGTTTCCGCGAATGGTAGCTACGTAGTATCCACTTCGACACGGTCACGCTCAGTCAAAATCTGGAATCTTGTGTCAAACGAACCTCCTAGAACTGTGCGTACTGAAGAGTGTCCTGACTTTGTCACGTGCTCTCCAGATGGTCGACTGTTCGCATATGAAGGGCAAACCGATGGTCTCCAAGCCCTTGACGAACATGAGTTCCAGAGGCTGAGGCTCTTTAGGATGGAAGATTTGGAATGCCTTTCTGTCCAGGAGGTTGAAAGGCTAAGTGGCATGCGCATTCGTGGCGGTACCGCTTTCTCTTCGGATGGGACTCTCCTCACCTCCTCATCCCTTACGCCAGGATTCCGTGCGAGTACAGTCTATGTATGGTCTACAGACTCAGACGAGCTCTTGCACGTGTTCGACAGTGACAACGGAGAGGACATTGGAGGGCTCGCGTTCTCTTCAGACAATGCACGACTATTCTACGCGTCCACCTCATGGTGTGGAGTGTGGGATATGAACTCAGGGGCACAAATTATTACCGTGGACACCCTTGATCCTGGTTCAGTAATCTCTTGCAAGTACTTCGCCAATGATACCCGGATCCTTTGCTTGAAGCGCCCTCCTCAGTCATCCACAACCGACATTATCAACTCATTCAGCGCCTACACCGTTGATGCATCAACACTCTCGCGCATTGAGGTAGTCCCCTGCGGACCTACCACATGTCTCGACGACCGTCCTGGAGAATCTCACATCGTATCCTTCCATGATCGTGGCGAAATGCTCTGGGAATTCAAGCAATCCGCAGCCCAACGTCTCTGCTGGCTCCCCAAAGCTTGGAGAGTTCATATGCGTGTGCGGCAAATGATTGTATCGGGAAAGATGTTGATATTTGGGTTGGAAGGGGGAAGTATAGGGGTAATAGACTTGGAATCCCTTCGCAAGTCCTTGAATAGAGAATGATGAGGAAGTCACTTTCGCTTTGTAGTCGATTTCTGCAGATATGAATGATATCAGTAGTAACTAGCTGTGGAAACCTGTCTCGGAGCAGCGCTAGCGGGACCCGCCCCGCAGTGCATTTAAATCGTTCGCTTCTCAACCGTGTGAAAGCTTGGGGGTTGTGATCTGAACCAAAACTCGCCAAGATGAGTAGTGCAGTAAATGAGACTGCCGTGCCGCCAAAGCTTAAGTGAGTACTGCATTCAAATCGAAGACTTAAATCTTACGCCCTATTAGGCGGAGAAAGCTTGTTGACCGCAGTCTTCCAACCGGTCTCGATGATGTCGCGTAAGCCCGGATTCTCAGCGCAAAAAGGCTGCTCTTCTAACTCCCTCGAGACCTCTAGTGAAGAAAGTGCACTTTATAATGAACTTCAAGAGATGGAACGCAATTTAGATTGGACGATTAGTCGGAAACGCATGGAGATTCAAGAAGCCTTGGGCCGGCCTCTCAAGGTTAGTGGGGTGGAACACCGCATGTCTGTTCTTCCAACGGATCGTTTTTTCTGCGACGGAGCAACTCGCACCTTTGATACTCATGATGCGATGATCATACCATAGATACGTCGGAAGCTTCGTGTCTTCGTCTCCCATTCAATGTCCGGGCAAGCATGGCAGGAACCGACAACAAATGGAAGTCTGAATTTTGAAACGGGAGAAGGTATTCCTGCATGGACTTTGCGAATCGAGGGTAGACTTCTAGACGTGAGTATGGCTCGGCGGTTAGTTGAACTTGACACTGACAGGTCTGCGTTAGGGTGGTCCTCAACGTCTCAATAAAGGAGCACCTCGAAAGTTCTCATCTTTCTTGAAAAGCATGATTGTTGAGATAGAACAAGACCCTACTCTCTATAATGAGAGCAATATCGTTGAGGTTAGTGATTGTGCGCTCGACAGTCACCAGTTCCTAATTTCCTTGTCACAGTGGCACCGGTTTCCCAATCAACCTCCCCAAGACGGATTTGAAATCAAACGCAAAGGGGATATGTCCGTCAAGACTCGCATTATCATGAACCTCGAGCACTTCCCGGAGCACTTCAAGGTACTGAACCCGTTGGCAGACATCATAAACGTCAAGGAAGAGACCCGCGTTGGCATCGTTGCGGCATTTTGGAACTACATCAAAATGAACGGACTTCAAGACAAAGCTCATCCAACCGTCATCAAATTCGATAATCGGCTCTCGCAGGTACGGCTCCAAGCTGATTTCCAGTTTAAACTGCCGATCACGTGTCTGAAGAACAACCTCCGTTAGGCTTTCCAAATGGCTGAAGTGCAGTTCAACAATATCCCTGAGCTTGTCAATCGTTTCCTTGCCACCCCAGACCCCGTCGTTCTCCACCATATCATCAGCGTAGAACAACCAATAGCGCCGAACATGCAAGCTTTCGACATTGACGTGGATATGGACGACGTATTCTTGAAGGGTAAAATGAACCAGGCCCTACTGAGCTATAGCTCGGAGGCTCAAGCAGCAATTGCCACAGTCGATGACGAGGTGCGTGA
>WSUD01000911.1:0-10257 GCA_019633495.1 Tulasnella sp. 427 | reverse complement strand
AGTTACGTTGGAAAGTCCCTCAAAACCATTCTTCACGACGTGGCGGCAAAAGAAGTTCACGAGGACGATGTCGACGACGCGGTACGTGTTGTTTCCGCGCTACCTAGTACACGGCACACTCAACTCAATTCTTAGCTTGGGGCTGCGAAAGACGCCGCGGAGGCTCAATTCAAGGCCAAATCAGAGAAACGCGCAAAGGTGTGTAAGCGAGACTTGGGGTGTGGAAATGAAAAGCTAATGAACACTCTACCAGGCGAAAGAGAAAGCGAAAGCAAAGGAGAAGGAGGATCAGATGGAGGTTGACTCCATGGATGAGCACGAGGAGCGACGCCCAGCTGTTCAGGACGACGAAGACGATGAGCCCTCTGAGGAGGAGGATCCTGCTCCAGCTAAGAAGAAGACGGCTGCGACCAAGGCCGCAGCGAAGCCGAAAGCGACAAAGGCTACAGCAACGAAAGCTGCCCCGAAAAAGGCTCCTGCGAAGAAAGGGAAAGCGCTGGTATGTGACAAGATGTTATTATGTGCCTGAAGCCGACATTCGGCTCCCCTAGTTTGTTTCGAGTGACGAAGATCCACTTCAAGAGGATGACATTGATGAAGACGACGACGACGACGTTCCTCCGCCCCCAAAGAAGAAAACAGGTGGAAGAGCCGCAGTTCTCAAGTAAGGCCTGATGTTTGCGATGTCGAAAAGTTGTTTATCTATTCGGTCAATCATAGCACCATTGCCAAGGCACCTCCGAAGAAAAAGACGGTGGTTACGAAAGCACCGGCTAAACGAGCCACAGCGAGCCGAACTGCCGCCAAAGCCGCTAGCAGTAAGATGCAAGAGGTAGGAACTTCTATGTCCGGCAATTCAAGCAGGTGTGTTAGTAACTATATTATTCCCCTTCCTTAGATCGAAATTAGCGACGACGATGACGATTGAGTGGTCTCACCAAATTTATCTTGTTTGTGAACTTATGCGCGGGACCGTAAAGCCTACTTGTAAATTCAGGGTAGATGACCTTTACATAGACTTACACCCGCGAGTTGATTGCTGAAGGATTCGGCTGAGTGAGTGGAGCCACCCTTGTGGCGTCGTGGGTGTCATTACTCGGCGTTTAGCTGCTCAGCTCCGTTTCGGAAATTCCTTAGTCGAGACTTGAACCATCCTCTTGACCATGAACCTAGTGGTCCTCCAGTGACCTACTACTACCACGATGTCTACTTCAGCGAAAAAGGATGAGGTCTCTAGTCTCCTGCGGTTAGCTCAACATTTGGTGGTCTCTGTTTGTGGGCGGTCGCTGATGTTTGCCTCCCAGGGAAATCAAAGGCCTCGGATTGGATTTCCAGAAAAGTTTGAAAAGCTCAGTCCCTTGGGACAGAGATGTTGAGTTTCAACGTCAAAAGTACAGTATCAACTTCACTACAAGCTCTTCAATGGTGCTAAATTCTGTCTTTGGCGCGCCCCAACAGCATTCGACGTCGACTGGTGAACGTCTTCTTCGCCTATCCCTTCGCGCCTCAAGCGGAAGCGGAAGAAAACAAGCTATGGCTTGATACGACATACGCTCTCATTCAAGCGTACCGATCCCGACTTGCCAAGCAAGATGCCGAGGACGCGAGGAGTGGCCGGGTACCGCAGCACAGCGTCCAGATGCGCAAGCTTCAGAACAAATTCCGGGCGTTCCTGTCGGCAGAAGAAAGCTTTTGGAGCGGCTTTGCTCTGCGACTTGTGCGAACATTTGGTCTCTCCGAGGCAAAACCTGCCCTACTGGCACTAAATATAACTTCGCCTGACCCATCGGACCCTCTTGCGGACGTGTCTCGCTCATCAGTACCAACCATCGACGACGATAGCAGTATCCGTCATGGCGTCGAACTGAATACGACTCTCCCACCAGGTCAGCGCGACCGGAAGTTGGATGCGGTTTCCAAAGTCCTTGTCCACCTCGGGGACTTGGCTCGGTATCGAGAACAGTACAACGAAATCGGAGGGAGACCAAAAGCTGGACAGCCAAAGCATTCAGAAGACTTTAAGCCAAGGAGGGGTCGAGGTGGAAAGAAAGAGAGCAATATTGTCGTTCCGAGGGAGAGAGACTTCACGAGGGCTTCAGAATGTTACCAGCAAGCTCGACTGCTGTTCCCTGATAACGGTCCGTCGTGTTTGATGTTGAAAGCGAGTAAATTCTACTTAACACGGTTTCTGTGACTAGGAAATGCACCCAATCAGCTTGCTGTGCTGGCTATCTGGACTGGCGATTCTTTCTTAGCCGCCTACAACTGCTACCGTGCGATGGCTGTTCGTCAGCCATTCCCAACAGCACAAGACAATCTTGTCAAGTCGGTCGAAAAGGTTCTCGCCAAGTTCAAGGGCGAAGAGGAGTCGGCGACGTCGTCCGAGGTAGATACCTTCAAGGAAGGTGTGCTGTATCTGCACGGCATTTGGGTAACGAAATCCGCGTAAGTATTCTCAGCCACCTTGAAGGTTCAGCTTCGCTAAGTTTGTACCACGCATCAGGTCTTCGACAGCTCCCAAACAAGCTGGGAAAGTGATCGAGCTCTTTCGGCGATTGGTCCGAGAACGTCAACTTCAAGCGGACACAATCGTCAAAGCTCTAGTCATGTCGTTTGCCGCTCTTTGGAGAACTCGCATGTACGTGCAACCGGTTCCCGAGGATCCTGCCTCCGGGACACAGGCGACCCAAGCCACGTCGAGCAAACACTGGGAACCATTCGTCCTCGAGCACGCTCTGGACCTCATCAGCACGCTCATGGACATCTCTACGGCCGAAATGGTGGATATCGAAACTCCTGACGGCAGAACGGAAAGCAGCACACATGGGAACGAAGCCGAAGATAGTCTCGTGCTCGCTCAACGCATCACAGCCGTCTTCCGTCGCACGTTACCCGCCCTTCGTATTGCTTCAAAATGGCTTAAAGCCAATCTGGAATACGTTGTTAGCAACGGAAACCCATCGTTTTGGGACAGATACTCGGCATTCGCGACGAAACTCGCCAAGACTTTCCCTGCTGCCCAACTCCCCACCCTGAGCATACCTTTGGAAGAGGACGTAGACATGAAAGGATTTGCGCCATTGAAACGAACGATGATGGAAACGAAAGCTTTCGAAGATGCAAACGGCGCAAAGCTTGCGGTTTCAGGCGACACCGACGGACTAGGAGGAGTCCATCCGAACGAAGAGCACTTGATGAGAATCGGCGATCTCCTCCTTGATGCACTTCATCTCGCACAGTCAGGGGTATGCAACGATTTCTTTTACTACTTCTGTCAAGTCGCTGAGCTTGCTGCTCGTAGGCCTCTCCAATAAAATTCTCCAACAACCTTTACTACACGGGAGACACTCCATACGCGGAAAACGGCGCACAAGACTCACTCCAACTCGACATCGACGACTCGGCTGCAGACACTGCTAGCGACGTGGACTCGCATCGACCGGCGGTGGATGAAGAGGAAAGACCAGAAAATCAGCAGCAGCTCATCGGCCGAAGTAGTGCGGTGGATGATGACGCCGCTAGCGCAAGTACCAGGACGGATGATGACCCCGTGAACTTAGCGATGAGAGCAACGTTGGATGAAGAAGACGACGATGACGACGATGAGCAGATACTCTATCCAATCCAGCGAAAGACATCTTTGGAGTGGGTTCTCTTCATCTCTTGTCGGAATTAGAACTTACAAAACATATTTTTAGGAGACATCAACTGGTGACTCCGATTAGTCCAAGCCTTCCTACGCCTTCCCTACATGTTCAACGACTCCCACCCACGACTGAGCAAGAGTTTGGAGCACTCCCTAATGTCAATACCAGCCCTCGACCAGCCGTGAGCCGTCCACCAATCACGGCCTCGGACCTCCTCGCCCAAGCTATGAGCGGCAACGCACTGGTGACATCACCATTCCGGCCCCAGTTAACACTCGTCACCCCGACCAAATCGCATTCCGCGCGACCCTCAATCGCTGAGTCCGTCATGACACCAACGATCAGCCGTTCTAGTCTATCGAACGGGGCTCAACCGATGTTGTTTGGTGCTTCAGAATCCTTATGGAACAGTGAAGCACAGTCAGCAGGAGGAAGACCTCAACAAGTCAGTCGCTGGAGTCATGGGCCAATCGGAGGACCTGTCCACGGGTACAGCGTCTCGCAAGGGCAAACCAGTCTGGTGCAGCAAGGATGGGGTCGACCACATGACTCGCTCCAGCAGTCGCAATCGTCTTTGCCGACCCAGTCGACATTCGGAGACACCTCCCCGCAGCTACCATACGGCGCATACGGAGGCCCTCCTCTTCCCTTCAACCCTGCCCCAGGCTCAAACCCCCGACTTCCTCCAGCCCGGCTCTCGCAGTCTCCTCCACAAGAACAGATACACCTAAGGAGGGACTCAGGTCGTCTACCATCGGCTACATCCATCCTTTCTGGAGATTTCCTCGGGATGTCCGAGCCGCTTGGATTTGAGAGGTTCCCGAGCGTGGTTCATCGTCCGGTTGCTCAGGCTGCACGTCAAACGTCCGGTCCTTGGGGCTGATGCTAGCGTCACGATGATTGAAGTCTCGGACTCGATGCACTATGACTGGGCTCTCACCCAACCGAATAGAACTTGCCACTACGGACCAGTAGCTTACAGGGAAAGCAGGTGGAATAGGAGAGCTTTAGTGAAGCCCTAAGCCTTCTGACCTTCTGATGTTCTCTAAATGACGCCTTATCATCTCAATAAGCGATGTCTTGTTTTCAGGCGCTCAAAGACTAATGATATTTGTGGTTACCGCACTGGAATTCTGAGCGTTCATCCTCCCACTTCCGTTTCATGACCTCGAACTATGGGATTGCGGTAACTTTTTGTTTACTCCAAACAGGAAACGATTGGAAGGAAGTACATAGTCGAGCTTGGACTGGGGTTAAGTCCGTACGACTGACGCGGCATGTGGTGGAGAAAAAATCGCTGTGCTTCAGGTTCTCCAACAATTCAACCTCGAGTCACTTTTATCGCAGGCTCTATGACCTCTATAAATTTGTTTCAATACAATTGATCAAGCACTCCGGTACTGTGCGTTCGTCCGTACACCACAGGCGAGGTCAAGATGCGGTTTATGGTTTCTTCTTCGCATCTCCGAATGCCTTATGGAAATAGTCCCCCTTCGAAATAGAAATCAGTGGCCGCAATTAAACTAATAAGAGACAGTCTTCTCACAATAATCAAACTTCGGAGATCCTCCTTTTTGATTTTACCGTCTTTGCCTTTAAGAGCAACCCAAGCACCAAACCATTCTCCAAGGTTAGCAAGGGTGCCAAAGACGTCATGCATATCACGACTATTCTTCCACATTGCTTTTAAGAGACCGATGTCAGACAACGTCTTGTGAGTATACGGAGGAAGCCATACTGAGCACTTGTTGCAGGGTCATTGTCTGCTCGCTAGGATTGCCATACATCCTAAAGGCGCCTCAGTTCAGTAAACTATGTAGACGATGGCTCCAGATTTCAGCTTACTCGAATAAGCTATCGAATGTGACTGGGTCTAGTATGCCTCGTTGTCTAAATGTGCCAGCACTAGATGCGTGCATGATCCTGTGTACCCCAGCAATCCGGATCCTGAACCAGGGATCGGGTAGCCAGCTCTCCTGGGTGACGTATCTGAGAATAAAATAGAGGAAATAGAGTTTTCTTTGATCTCGTGACGTGTTCAATCGATGAGCTGAATGAAATTGACTCACGAAGAGAACAGGTGAACCACAATACAACCGATGACTGCCCCAATCCACGAAACCCCGATTTTCTGCAGTGCCCAGCACCTAATTAATGAGAAAAAAATCAGCATACATAGCTCTTACTCTAGTTTCAAGTATACTTACGTGTCTGCCACCGTAATTAAACCGTCGCCATCGCGATCGAAAGCAGCAACGTGTTTCTGCAAGTCGGTGGGATTCTTAGACGGGTACGGAGCATCTTCAGAAGGGACGCGTGGCAGTGGCATCTAGTCTTGAGTCAAATAAATAGACTCTGTTCAGCTCTGTCTTGTGTGTCGGGTCTGAAGTCGGCTGGGGAAGGGAGGAAAGAGTGAAGAAAGCCTGAGCGCAGGCAAATCTAGCTCCAGATTTATGTCTAGCCTCCCCAAGGGTGGATATACAAGGTTCCGAGTGCCGTAGGTCAGATCCTCGTAAAAATTCTTGACGAAAAAGAGCCGGCACGAATGAAAAGACGAAATGAAGTTGCCAGAGTAAGATCGCGAGAGAAGCTACGATATAGAAAGCGGGAGATAGAGCAATTGGAACCCGAAACGTGAACCGAAGCCTTTTCCCTCAGTCTTTTCTCATTGAGTTCTACCATTCCTTAGCTCTATATTATTGAGTGTGGTAGATGCGTGCCCCGTTATTTTCGGGAGAGCTGTAATAAATCTCTGTTGCTTATATGTCCCCTTTGTACCTCCCTCTAGGCTCGCTGTTTCGCTTTCGTCGATGTCTTTCGCATCTTCCCTCGCACTGACGTCTCTTTTGCAGATTAATCTCTCCCTTTCCTTCCAATCTTGAATTATCTCACTGTGGAGACGGTCTCCTCGGATCCCATCCATTCTCGGTGATTTCTTCTGCTGATAAGTCGTCTGGATCCGGACTTACTCCTCCGGGTCAAGATAATACGACACCCGGGCGAGACTAGAAGAGGACGGCAGAGGTCACGGGCCAGAATAAGACTGCGCCGATAACGAGCGCCTGATATGTGCCGGAGACACGTCTGACCGACTCGGACTAGGACGTGGAGACGGCATACCACAGGGGAGAGTCCAGCAAGCGCCTCTAATTTCGGTGCTTCCGAAACCGGCATAATACCATGCCGACTGTAATACGTGGAGCTGTATCGATTTGAGGGTCACGGCGTGCGAGACGCTGCGATGAGAGGCTCCAACTTGAAGGCTGCAATCAAGGCCCTCTTACAACCGTTCACTGCGCTGCTGAGCCAGCTCCAACCTAGTGCCAAAATCTGACAGGCGTTTCTCCATAAAAGCTTCTCAGATCAACAGCTCCCAAAAAGGGTTCGGTTTTCCAAGTCTTGAATAGCTATCCTCCAAGACCTGAGAGGCTGGTTTGACTGCTCGTTGTGGACCGAGGTAGGATGATTTCTATCCCTATGAGAGCTTATGTAGAGTATGAAACTCCTTCCCATTTAGTAAGTATTTTTTCGTCCGCTTGAAGCTACGCAAAAGGACTGTGATTGACAGGGGCGGGAATATCGAGGAACGTAGGGATATCGATATCACCAACGGCGAGACCTTCGCAGCTAAAACCTTCAGCTTCTACTATATAAATGGTCTCATCCATTTGGTAACCGCTATCAAAATCCGTCGGTTGCACCCGGGTGGGTTGAGTGGAGTTTCGGTGCCAAAATCCCGGAAGACCTTTCCCGGCTGGCTGTGTGTAGGCAAACGCAAAGCGCTGTAAATACTAGAATGCTGTGCAAAGTCCTCGCCTGACTAGCAAATTATGCATCCAAGTTTCAGTATGAATTACATGAATGGACGTCTCTTGTAATTTGGAGGCTACCTAGTGCCAAGCTTGCCGCCAAATAGATTGATGAGTCAATTCATCGAGAATCACGGCTGCTAGGTAGATACCGCGGCTACACGTTCACTCGTTATCGCAGACAGTTTAGGACCGAGCCTAAGTGTTCTTCTTTGCAGCTGTTGCATTGTCGAATACTTTATGGAAGTAGGCTCCCTAGAAAATCATGTTCAGTTATTGTGGTCAAAATATTGTCAGTTGCTCTCCTTACCGTAAATAGGTCTCGAAGATCCTCCTTTCTTATCTTTCCATCCTTGTTTTTCAGAGCGGACCACGTGACAAACCATTCGCCGAGGTTGAAAATGGCACCGAGAATGTCGTGCATATCATGGTTATTCTTCCATAAGGCTTTCAAAAGGGAATGATGTCAGGGAAGTTAGAGCGATACGTATGCTTGAGAGTGGGTAACACATACTTAGCACTTGTCGTAGGGTCATTGTTCCCTCAATCGGATCTCCGTACATCCTGAAAGCGTGCCATATTAGCGCCCACCAGAGGACGGTCAATGTTTCGCACTTACTCAAACAAGCTATCGAAGCTGCCCAGGTCTAGTATTCCCCGTCGCTTCCATGTGTGTGAATCCGATGCATGCATGACCCTGTGTATGCCGGCGATCCGTATTCTGAACCAAGGGTCCGGTGTCCAGTTTCTCTGGGAAGGGTAGCTGCAGAGGCAGGTAATTGAGTTAGTGCGGGGCATGTCGAAGCAATGAACGGGATGCAAATAAACACACGAAGAAAATAGATGAACGATGATACCCCCAATGATGGCCGCAACCCATGGAACCCCGAGCTTATTCAGACCCCAACAGCTGCTCATATGGAGAATGAGCGCACAGAGTTTTTACTTTGCTCTCAGGTACCTACGTGTCCTCTACTGTAATCAATCCGTCTCCATCACGATCGAAAGCAGCTACGTGCTTTTGCAAGTCGGTAGGATCCCGGGATGGGTATGGAGCATCTTCAGAGGGAACACGTGGAAGCGGCATATTCTTGTGGGCTAGCGAAGGAAGATTTGTTCGAATAGGCTTTGTGCTGTGCGGTGGTGACCTCGGTTGGAAGGTTGAAATGAAGACGGTAAGAGGGAGGGGGCCGACTGCTGCGTACAATACCAGCTTCGAGAATGCAAATCAGCACCAAATTTATACCCAGACTCGCTAAGGATAGATGCATTGCTTCTCTCAGCTATGTCTCCACCGCATCGTACACATAAGAAAGCAGCCTCAGCTCGACCGACCGTATCTACCTGTCTGGGTTCTAGGGTTCTCCACGGGTGGAGTGTGAAATAGGACTCGGCGCCTATTTGTGGCCTTGATCGAATGCGCTCAGTCCGGAGGAACCTTTCGTTCGGTCGCGGCGAATGTGGCCGGAGAGTCATTGCGTGGCTTTCACACTTGCGACCCCGACCGCTTCTGACCGACCCTTTTGAGACTAAATATACAGTGTTTTGCAAGGGTTTGCCATAATGGTTTGCGCGCCTTTCATTGCACCGACCCCGGCCCCACCTGCCAATAATAGATGTCAGACTGAGCGACCCCCCGGGGGTCACGGAGAGTCACAGAATTGCGAAGGTCGACTCAGCCTTTAGCTACTGGAAAATAGATATAACACGTGTTGCGAGTGATTGATAATTTTGCGGGACTGTTTGTCGAAGGAAAGTGAGGCCTGGGTCGGCGGAAAACAGGGGGTCCAAACCATTATGCAAAACACTTGAACTCGGGATCGCACTACCTTGCCGACGATCCCATGGACGTCGGAAAGCTCCGATGCTGTGGGGTACTGCAGGGTCCCCGTTACTGGGTGGCTGATAGAAGATTAGCTTCCATTTGACCAATGTGAGGGCTGCGCACTACTGTGGAGGACCATGGAAATATTGCTAGGAGGCATACTGTGATGCCGGGGGCAAAGTTATTTCAATCGAAGATGCCTTCTCAAGTCACGACAAAGACAGATGACCCGGGTTGCCCTCAAAACGTAGGGGGTTACGGCCTAGATGGCTAGGGATGCCCAAAATGTGGGAAGGTTCACGAGGTGACAAGTCTCCGCGGCGTGCTAAAATAAGACGCGAAGATAGCCCTGGGGCGGATATGAAAACCTTCGCTAGCAACCAGACGTAACGTCACAGCCTCGTATTCTCGAAAGCTCACTGTCCCTCTTGGGCCCAAATGTGCAATAGGCTCCAGTGTGAACAGGGACAGGTGGATCCGGATATCATCTAGCTCCAGTGCTGACCAAATATACGTCGCTGCCGCCGAATCTAAAAGGAGTGAGGACAAGATGAGACTAGTTCTGATATATCAGAGACTCTTGACGCTTTTTTTATGTGCTGGCTGGTGGAGGAGGGAGGGACGGCATAGCATTCGAAGGGCCGGGCAGGCAAGGGGGGGTTCATGTTGGTGTTGGTCTTTGTCGGTCTGGGATCCCAGGGTTGATACTTTGGTCTATTTCGCGTTATTGTACCGTGGATAGATACGGTGTACTGTCAAGCAAATGCTGAATTGAAAATCACGACAAGAGACGCCGGAACCCGAGCCCGCCTTAACACCGTTCTCCCCGAAGCCGATACAAGATGGAGGTAGTCACATGCACTAATAGATTACTATCTTTTTATCTGCTCGGCTGCTTCCGCGGTATGCAGTGTTGACTTACATCGGCTTGAGCCCCGGAGGGGAAGGCGTTTGGAAAGTTCTACCAACAAGCATT
>WSUD01000909.1:0-10266 GCA_019633495.1 Tulasnella sp. 427 | reverse complement strand
TAGGATCATCCTTCGGGCTCTCGCTGAGCATCGGCGTTGGCAAGCCAGTGTCGGGAACCTGCTGATCGGTCGTGACGCGTTTGCGCTGATCCATTGGCTTGTGAACGATGTCCTCGAGGCAGATGATGGTCTGTTCGAAGGTGATTTCTCCTTCCCTAGGCGAGACGTTGAATCGAGTAAAGAAGCCGTCGATCGTGTCACGGCTGAGAGTCGATCCGAGGGAGTCGAGCATGGACGTCAGCTCGAGATGGGAGATTCTGTCGTTATTGTCCATATCGTATTGTTTCAGATACTCGCGCCAGAACTTCTGGCGAAGGGCGCGGTAAGGTTGATATTTAGCCCTGCGCAAGAAACAGCCGTTAGCTCCCAGGACAAGTGGACAGCTTCACAGTCGCGCACCGGAATTTTAAAACAGGCGCATGCTTGAACTCCCAAGGAGCACTCTTATCAGTAACGATAGGCAGCTTATACTCCGTCATGTCGTGTTCTCCGGAAGCCACCGACTCGGGGTAGATCATCGTGGTTTGATTGGGTTGGGGTACATTCGCCATCAATTCCGGCAGAGCGAACGACGCGCTTCCGATGTTATCGTTTCCGGAGAGCTTGTCCCAGTCGAGAACTTGGAAGTTGACTTTGAAATTGGTCTCGTACCGGTGAACATGGAACAGCAGCTTCTCGTTCCAAACGGGGTCGAGAGAGTGACGGACAACGCGAGTGCGGAATACTTTCTTGCCGAATGAAACGACACAGAATGGATCCATGTCCCAGCCAGTCCTGGTCACTAGATATCAAACGAATTAGTTGATAAGGGCATACGAACATGTAGCATATGCAACTGACTGTTCTTGAGCTTGGGGAGATCTTCAGCTCCTTGGATCTCGAGCATGACGATGCCGACAACATCATTGCTCGAAGACAAGTTGTAGTTGCTGTCAAACCCTTTCTTGAATGAAGGTCGTTTCTTGCCGGCACGGCTCGCCGGTCGAGAGCCCTCTGCGCTCTGAGCACCTTCAAAGTAGGAATCTTTGCCGGTCACGGGCGTTCGCACTCCAGGACTCAGAACCTTCGGGAGGAAACCTGGACTGGTCGTAGGAGGTTTGAGAGACTGAGAGGCAGAGGGCGCGATAATCGGAGACGGCTGTGTGTTCTTCCTCGAAGGGGCACTCAAAGCGGGACCGGAGGACAGGGGCGTTGAGCCCATCGACGGGGCCGACGCCGAATGGTCTTCCAGCTCATCACCAGAGTCCTCTTCGGCAGAGCTGAGACCGTCATCTTCCAGCTCAGACTCGCCGACAAGGGTAGTCCCGATGCCGCGGGTCTATTCGTGGCGATGATTGACGTCAGAAATTGATCGGTCCGTCTTTCGGAATCGAAAGTACGCGACTCACGGGAACAGACGAGTGCAAGGTGAGGCCAGTCATCTTCGCCAGCTGCTGGAACTCGGAGAACATAGCAGCGTAGTTGGGAGGCGAAGCAGGATCGACAGGAACGAATCCGATCTTCAATTGAATGGTACCCTGAGCTTGAGTGTTCTTCCGACTCGAGATGATCGATACAGGGAACGGCTGCACCATACGGATTAGAAGTCTGACCACCAAAGAGATCTTAAGCGAGAGTTAGGACTTACTGTATTGCGCGGATCATCGAATGCGAAGGCGGGAGACGGTTCTTGATGTTTGAACCACTCATCAAAGGCGAGTGCTGCCTCCCCGATGTAATCCTTCCGGAGGAGGTCCTTGTCCCACACGACGAATTCCAGAGCGCCTAGGTATCCAACGCTAGATCTATATATCGGAAAGTTGAATGTCGATTTATCCGCGGGGTATTCCGGGTTGACCGATTTCTTGACGACCGGCGTGGCATGCCGTTCGCGATTGAGATTTACAGCGACAAAGCTGAGAACGCGAGTATGAGTATGAATTTCCGACAATATAAGCATAATGGGCGCGCGCGTACGGATCGCTTTTACCGCCTTTGTCCTTGGCCAAGAGGTCAGCACATGCGACGACCTGCACGCGAAGAATGATCGCAGGTTGCTCTCCAGGGGTCGGGCCCGACGCTTCCTGAGTCGCGTTCGTCTGCTTGATACTCCGATTCCTCTTGACGGGATTGGGAGTGACGCGTTTGATGGTCTTGAGGACTTTGGACATGATGGGACTGTGCCCGTGAAGCTGCGGGTATGCCGAAGGGATTTATAGGGAAACGCGGGTTCGGGGCTGGCGCCGTCTCAATGACGACTGCCCCAACAAACCGTTGCAAGCAACCAATAAGCGCCGCGATCCGCGTGCTTGGCAAGGCTTCCATTCACCACCGCCCGGCATAGATTGTGGGCGGTCCTCTTCTCATAGCTTTGCTTGCCCCGAGGCCCAGTCGTTCCAAGCCCGGGAGCCGTCTTAGACAGCATCTTCATTGGACGAGTCTGACGCGCTAGTCGACTCTAGGTTGAACAACACTACCACAGGGATGTCATCGGAGCCCGATGAGGAAGTAGTTCGCTGTCATAACACAGCCACCTCAGGGCCTTGCGAGAATTTCGCCCGCCCTCGTCCTGATGCATGCGGACCACACAGCGCGTGAGCCTTTGGCGTTGGCCATGGCGCAAAACCGCTGAACCGTGCCAATCAGGATGCTGGCTGTGGGGAGATGATCTGGTATTGCGTCGCCCATGCCTCCCTGTCTAACCTAAATTGCTTCCCGGCTTTAATGGGATAGATAGGAGGACTCGGGTACCGGCATAGAAGTGATAAATAAGCAGGAAGTCCTCCTTAGCTAAATTCATACGATATATACCTGTGCTATTCAGGGCGCGGCTTTCTTCAGTAGGCTATCAAGGGAAGAGCGAGAAGGGTCTCGATCACCAAAGATTTGTGATTGACTCTGGAAGAATGGAGAGTGCACCTGTAGCTTGAGATATTTCGAGATCAGGCTCTTCGATGGTGTGGACTTGAACATTGAGGTGGGATCAGATATATCACTGCCGCGGCATCCGCTGCTTCCCGAATTCGCCAAAGTGACCCATGATAATGCAAAGCTGAACCATTAAAATCAAATAGGAAACATAAACATTCGAAGAGCCAGAAGACTAAATGAGGTGATCCGCGCATGTAATGACACCGTTCTTCTCGACAGTGTGCTCTAGGTTAACCAATCGAAAACGCATGAGCCTTTGGGTCTAGGTTACGCAGAAATTCGGGTGAAATGTACGCACTCGTTATCCAGTCTTTGATCACATCTCCACTATATGCGGTACCATATTGCTCCCAGACTGGCTTGTCGGGGACTGATGATCGGCATCGCTCGTACTGCGGTTCGGCTTTTAGGGCTTTGATGGCGTCTCCCGCCCGTCCTTTCAGGAACTCAAGGGTAACGAAATCAACATCCTGGCATTCATTCAGATCGTCATACCCCTTGGAGGTAGTGTTGATATAGGGTGGAGGCATAATCTGGGTCAGAGGGGGCGAGTACCCTAGGGAATCGCAATTTTGCTAGACAATTCTGTCGGTCAGTGGCCAAAATGAAATACGGTAACCGATCGACCAACCTCTGTGAGCTCTTCTCGCTGTTTGAGCGCGACTCCGCGCATGTACCGTCCTTGGATCATTGGTCTTTGATCACCACCGGAGAGAACCGTGTCTACGAGCTGTAATTCCCTCCGCGGGATTTTAGCCCAAACAAGGTCGGCCATCCACTTTGGAATCCTCGTCTTGTAGAACGGTTGGCTATCATAAGGGGTGTTGACGACTGCAAATATTGTTTAGGTCATTCAGGCCTATCAAAATGAATCAAGCACAAACTTACATTTGTCATTTAGAGTGAAATTTCCGCTGTACAGAGGGCCACGAATGAAGCCATTGTTCAACAGCAATGCATAAGGCCCCGAGTTGGGTGGCGGTACGATATCAGGGAAGGCAACATTTCGCCAAAGATTTAGAGAGTGATGGGGGTCTTTAGGGTCAAAAGCTTTGTCGTCCCAAGGATAACCTACATCGAACCTCATCAACACGCTGCGCTGTTAAAGTAGAGTTAAACCTTCACTCACTGTTCTTAAGACACCCAAAGTACGTATGCAGTCCGAATCTTTCGGCCAGGTCATTAAAGGGTTTCATAACGCTTTCGCTCGAGTGAGCGAAAACGGTGTCAACGGCGCCGGTCAATTTCTAGACGTCAAAACGAAGGACTCAATCAGACTCAATAATTCACAGATAAGCATCTGCACGTACGACTAGCTGTTCACGTCTAGGCTCGATGTGGAGACGAGATAGAGCCAGTGGGTGTTGAGGGTCAGAAGTGAAGTTGGCGCCAACCCATCCAACAGTTTCGAGATAGCGACCCGACTGCACGAGAATTACTCTCTTAGTGGTAGTCAAGACAAGAGTAAATGCTGCCACTCACCTCCATGCCGAGAGAACGGATCGGGTTTTCGCCATTCAAACCCATCACACATTCTCTCTGATGTGTATGGCCTACAGAAGTGCGTCAGAGCCAGAAATGGTCAGTGAATCTATCGACTCACCGGCGAAGATGAGGATTGCAGCCTCGGGATTCTTATTTCGGATCGCTCCGTGAATCTTTCGCCCTAGGGATGTAGAGATCGCTTAGTCGATGCATTGGCTTGAAGAAAGCAAGCCCTACATTGTTCTCTTGTTTTCGAATCGTAAAGCGACATGTGTCCAAGCAGGACAAATACATCCGATTTGCTGTCCAAGACGCCTTGCTTGAACTACATTTTGGTTGGTAAACAGACATCCAGGTAGTCGTTGAGAACGTGCAACCTACCCAGTCCTCGTCCAAAATAGTGTCCGGGTCTTTGATCGTTACACCTGCGCTCTTAGTCTTGCTCGAGTTTTGGAACATCACTCCGACAGCGGTAACTTTCTTTTTCCCGAAATCAGTAGTCCAAGTGCGATGTGTTGAGCCCAGTAGGCGCGGTGCAGCTTTAGGGTCGTTTGGTGGCTGATAGAAGACATTCGCCGCAAGATACTTGGCCTTGATGAGGGGGTGAGCTTCAAGCATTGCAGCTCTAGTTTCTTGGTCAGCCTATAAGCGGTTCAGAGTACCGGTCCGACGACGTACAAGTTCCTTGCCACGGGTTCTCTCTCTAGTTCATGGCTACGGGAAGATCGCAGAAGTGAGTACTAGCAATAGCTCAGTTCATAGTGGTGTACTGACTTTCCAGGCGAGAGAGCGTCGTACGGAAGGGAAGTGTGTAGGAGAAGCGCCTAATGAAGCACTCATCAGTACGTAAAGCACAATAACGCACGGTTAGGACTGACTTGAGCACCCTCTGGCTTGTCAGCGTCTGAGAGCCCTCCGCCGTGAGTCTGGTCTCCTGTGTCAACGAAGATCACATCTTGTTTTCGTGACTTAATCATCCAAGTTAGCCGGTAGCGAACTCTAAGAACGGTGTTGTACCTACCGCGCCTGTTTTACGAAGCTGATCGACGAATGTAACAACATCTCCGATGTTTGCACTGTGAAGTTGAAATTCCCGACATCGGTGATAGATTCAAGGTGACATCCAAACGCTCGTACGTACTCCCATTTTGTCTTGTCGCCACGATGCCCGAGGTACCAAGAATGAATATCGGAGGTGTGAATGAAGTTCATCTATGATAGTCTAAAGTGAGCACACGCTAGTCTGATAACATGGACTCGAGCTCACATCGTGCATGTGAAACGGCCTGGGCTCGGGAGCTGGCCTAGGCGTCTGAGCATTAGCTTGAAGAGACGCAACTAAATTCACTTTCGGTAAGTTCTCGAGTGAAGGATACATTGTAACGATCAGACTCACGCAAGGCGGCCAAAGATAACGACAGTTGGATCTTCATTCTGTATGAGTGCTCTAGCAGCGAGGTAAGGTGGACGACAGAGTATTGAAAATCGCGAACTTGCCGGCCGCTTTATTCTTTTGGAGAGCGCAAGGGTCAAGGATCGGCGGTTCGCTGGCCAGCCTTTTAGCGCTCATCTGCCGCTCAACCCTGACACCGGGAGCCAATTCGGAGCCTGACGAGGCACGACTTTCACACAAAAGCCGCCAGGCCTGCACATAGCGCCCGAGAAGCTGCGCGGGACACCTTGTTCGGAGAGTCTCAGGCCGAATGTTTACAGTCACGCAGAGGAGTGAGGGGAGTGGTGGACTGCAATTCACCGAAAAGAACATCGAAAATAGCAACACATCCAAGAAAGCTACCCGTGTGATCTTGCCAGGGAACGGTAGGTACGACGGACCGTGCAAGACTCCTAACCGATAGCTTCGCGCGGCCGCCGTCAAAGTATGTATTCTGGAAATGACGGTAGATAGGTTTAACCGAGCCATGGTACAACTCTGTACAGGAATATATTAGCAATAACTCATGCTGAGATGTGACATGAAGTCCACTATAGTACTTGATGCCCACCTCAGTAGACGAATATATGGGCAATGTAGCGTGTATCCTCCTCGTCCTCCGAACATACAATGACCAGTAATTTCCCATTCTCGTCGTCAAAATCGACCCGATGGACGAGCCCGAGATTAATCGGGAGATTGTACTGGATCCCAGAAGCGTGCTCCGAGACGTCTGTATGCCACGGGGTCCTAATCGAAATCATTTCGAGCCTCACATCCTCGGATTGTGGTTGGTCAGGTTCCGACGGTACATTGACCCACAGAAGCTTCCGTCCATAGGTGCTCGGAACGAGCGTTGAAGCCTCGTCGATCGCTGAGAGTACACATTCGTTTGAAAGGTATTTGATTTGCCTCGAGCCATCTGGCAATGTTCCCCCGGACTTGAGTGATTCGATAATCTGGCTAGGTGAGAACCAGTGCATTCCGACTACCGAGCGACATTGAACGTCCGATTCAGGTTGCTGTTCCGGAGGAGTTGCCTCGAAAAAGACGGGGACTAGCCCGTCTGTTTGCCAATGTGGTGTGTCCCAAGGGTGAACAGCGTACCAGTGCATTTCCCCGAGACCTGAGATCTTGGTAACATTATATCTGTGGGTCCGAATAACGCTTGGAGACTTTTCAATGTCGAGGGACCCGTTGGTCGGTAGCAGGGCCCGCAGACCGAAGTACGCTGCGTAGGTTACTTCGTCCAGGCTTTCGGAGAACAAGAGAACGTCTTCTCCAGAGAGAACAACATCCCAGGCCTGTGGATGCCTTTCTTCAGAGCCTTTATCTACCACCCGGTTTGTGGGAGGTGTAAGTAAGCCCACCTTCTGCCTGTCAAGACCCGTTGCCACTGTTATATGTGCGCGCCGAAAATGATCTACTATCACCAACAGCGTTTCTTGGCGGAATAAAGGCCGTAGGAGAGAGATAGCAAGTCCATCTAGGTCGTTTCATAGTGAGCCGAAGGCTAAGGCGCGATTTTAGCCATGGGCGAACCTTGCGCAATCACCCCAGGAGATGGAAGCGCTTCCAAGTCGATGATCGAGTAATCCGGGCTGAAACAGACTCCGCACTGGTTGTCTGGCCCCAGTTCGAAGTCGATGGTGAAGCTGTAAAGAGATGTGTGCCCGCTACATGCAAGCGGTTAGCCAGTGCCATATCTGCGGTCGATTGCGTTGAGGGAGTACTTACTTCATCGGGTCACAACAAGCTGCCGCAACGAGGATGCTCGTCTTGCTAGGACTGCCACTGCATTGATATCCTATCGCAATAACATTTTCCCCGATTATGTGACATCCGAGACTTCTTCCTATCTGCGTCGGATCGTTTGGCACTTCACACTGGTCTTGGGGCGGCTCCAAATCCCATACTTGAATCGAGCCGTCGTAATGCGTTGACATCGCAAATCTCCCTCCTTGCAAGAATGCAAAGTTTTCGACTTTGGTGAAGCCAGGTTCGAATGAGAGGGTGTAATGTCTGCGGTACTTTGGATGGGGCGATTCAAGATTGACGTTGCGACGGTGACAACGGCAGCAGGCGACTCTGAGCTGTTCGGTGGAGAGTGCTTTCAAGGACGAGTGAAATAACGGAAGCGACAATGCATAGCCTTTTTGTACAAGCATTTGCGCAGCTGAGACCCAGAATGCGTGCTGTCCAGCGAATTGAAAAAATCGCTTGCAAGTCTGTATGTTCGAATGGATCGTCGACCTTACTCTAAGCTGGAAGTAGCCGTAGAACTTACATGCCTCAACGCTAATCTTGAGATAGCATCGAGATCCCCAACCTCGGCCATCTCGAGGATTATTTCGTATGGAATGTCCAAGAGACCTCTCGGAAATGTTGTTGCATCCGAATCAGCCATTACAATCTTTGGCGACTCCAACCCAAGTCCGGGAAACCTTTTCCTCTCTACAAGCGAAGTTGACGATGAAAGAGTCTCTTGGGAACTCCTTGTACTTTCTCGGGTCTCGGTAGGGTGAAGGCTCTTGCCGTTAGGGTCAGGGTGACGCGGCAGGAGAAGCCGTCTCCTCCGAACGGCGTGACTTTCGACGGTCGTTCCATTTCAGACCACGACTGCCTCCCAAGCGCAATGGCCGGGTCATCCGGATCACTACGAGAGACTTATGCATCACCTGCAGACTCTTGGGCATTCGTCCCAGTCTCATCTTCATCCTCAAACTCTTCTACCGGCAACCCGACAACGTCCGGCACAACCTGGTCACGACCAACCTCTTCCCGATCCCATGTGTTCGACTTGACGCCAGCTCCGTTCGACGACTTCGGCACTGTGCTGCTGGACAACAGCGAAGGTAGAGACTGGGGGAAATTAATCAGCAACACACTTGTGGCGGGTGTGCTGACATATGCAAGTACGGCGGTGGTCATGCCTTTCGAGGTTGCCAAAGTGCTGTTGCAAGTGCAATGGATACCCAAAGAAGAGGTGGCAGACGCATTGGACCCTCCAGAAGAGCTTCCAGGGACTGCTGAGGAAGCAATCGAGGATGACACGGTGAGTTTCGCTTAGGTCCAAAGGACGAACTACGGGGCTCAAGTCTCTTTCTAGATGAGCGAAACATCCTCATCATCGTATTTTAGAGATCCCAGTACTCTCGAACCTCCTACAAAGTTTGAACCTAGCTCTCGAGCGCTTGTGACAGACGAGGAGGGATACCCGATTCATCGCTCTCCGTCGGATTCCATAACTCGGCCGTCATACATCATACCCGCCGGACCCTCTGATGGGGTCTGGGGGATGATCCGTCGTGTAGCAGGATGGAAAACCGAAGGCTATCTCAGCCTATGGAAGGGTAAGCTCACTTTTCTCCTTAATTCGTTAATTTACTAACACCTTAGATCGCAGGCCAACTGACTGCCACAATTTTGGACGTCATGGTATCCTCGCTTCAACCGGCAATCCTCTCGTTCTTCTATTCTTTCCAGACGCTGCCAGATCCTATTCCGCCACCATATTCACTGGGAACTCTCATTGTTCCCGTCCTGTCGCATACGGTTGCGGCCCATCTTCTCTCGCCACTGGACCTTCTCCGAACGAGGCTCATCTGCCAGCCCGCAAACGCTCCTTCAATCTCTTTACCCATCTCGCTCTTCCCGTTCACTCCTCTTCGGCACCTCATCGCCCGCGAAGGCGGGTTGTACGCTACCTACACTCATCCTCAACTACTCATCCCATCTCTTCTGGACAACACAATCCGACCATTACTCAGTCTTTCGGCTCCCATCGTCATCAACCACTACACCGGACTCGACGCTGAAGCAAATCCTATTCTATTTGGGGTAGCTGAGCTCACATGGTCCATCGCTTCTCTTATCATCACTCTACCTATCGAGACTGTTCGTCGTCGACTCCAACTCCAGAGTCGAGCAGTCGGCTTGGCGGGAGCTCATCCTGATGACTGGAGGACGGCGGCATGCGTGGAGACACGACCGATTCCTTACATCGGTGTGGTTGATTGCTTCTATCGCATCCTCACCGAAGAACGGTCCTTGCCTGTTAAGAGGAAGAAGCGGAGACGCTCATCTGTCAGCAAACCCAAGGATCTCAACGCCGCTCCTCAAAAGAGTTGGAGTATATTGCAAGATACAGGTATTGGTCAACTCTATCGTGGCTTCAGCATTGGTGTCTCGGCAAATGTATTGGTTTTCATTCTCGGCGCGGTGGCAGGAGAGAGGACGGAAAGGGAAGGATGGACGGAGTTGTAATAATCTGTTTCGTAGTTCCTATTTCTCCAACGTCGGTCTTATTTTGTCTTTTACGCGGCTTGGAGTCGGGGATTCCTTGTCTTGTTGTGAGGAGTGGGACGTATGTCGACATCGACGCCGATCCTACTTCGAACGGTGTGAAAACGAGTCAAGCCTCGAGGTGGGCCGGGGCA
>WSUD01000908.1:0-10275 GCA_019633495.1 Tulasnella sp. 427 | reverse complement strand
GCTCGGGACGCGTACGCGGTCTAGCCACTTCGCCACCACCGACGACGAAGCGTTTCCAGGGCTCACCACGAGGAGGTCCGCGTACGACTTTGAGCCCCAAAACAACCAAGCAGCGAAGTGCCTCGACCATCGACCTCAAGGCCCCCATGGCGTCCACCGTATAAGAACAGAGCCGGATCGAGAAGAAAGTCCTGTATAAGGGGCGGCTTTTGGGTGTTTAATATGCCGGTCACCTGGCCGGAAAGTCGACCCAGATTGTCGCGGAGTTCAAACCTGAGCCTGGTCCAGCAACTGCTGCAAGAGGCAGGACATTGGCAATCGGTAGTAGCCATCGACAGGCATACAGCGCTCACCAACGAATCTGGAGCAGGCCACAGGTCATATCAGGGAGCTGTGGAGGCAAAACAACCAGTATTCTGCATTACTTGGGCTTGTCAGGAGAAGCGACATACCTGGCAGGTGGTGGTGGTGGGGAAGGACGAAGAAAAAAAAAGACGGAAGGCCTCTAGACCGATCTTAAACGCTATCACGGCGTTAACGGTACAAGGAGGACCGTACTTTCGAGGTGTTATGGGTTTCGCCAACTCACGTGCTGAGTTGATCGACAGGGTCTTCCATGGATCGAGATTCGGCGATGCAGATGCTTGAGGAACATCGTAAAGTGTTGGACGGGCAGTGATGGTTCTAGTCGAATGCATGTTACTGGTTAGTGTCTTTAATTTCAAAGTGGCCTGCCCTACGCCATTTTTCTGACTCTCCATTACGATCCTGCCCAGATCTTCGCCACGTCAAGAACCCACCAAGCCCTGTATAAATCTCGCATCCTCCCTCTTCCCCATTCGTCAAAAGCGCAAACACCATCCTCTCTCGTACTGAACTTCGATAAGCGTCTACCGAGATGCAGGGCTCCTCTCTCCTCCCCCTCCTCAACTCGGTAAGAACGACAGGGTCCGAGTCGCCTACTATCTAGGACAGACAATCACGATCATACCTCGCCGACATGGAGCACCCGTGCGGACCGAGGATATTGAAAATATGATACGGCCTCTGTAAATGTTGCCTTTAGGACTCTAAAGAGTTCAGGGAGACACGCGACTGAACCTCGACAGTCAAGCCTCATTGATCAGGGATACTGAAAACCAGAATATCTGGGCCCGCGGTGTAAACATTGTCAAAGATGATCTCGTGGCACGCCTTGACGCGGGGAGCCTAGGGCGTTACGCCTGCCGAGGTGTTGGTCGTGACCAAACGGACACAGGGGAGAGGGCCCGATTGTTGCAAGTGCTAGAAACTATCGCAAAGAATCAATCGACTCGTAAGCTCATATATTGTACTTGAATGATATTTCTCCAGTCATTAACGGCGTACGTTGTTTTGATCTTCGAGAATCCGTAGTCGCAGAGGAGGGCCCATCGCCACAACTTTCATCGTCTCCTAATGTTCATGTAGCTCGAGAGGAATCTTCGTCATCCGGCTCTTGGGCTCCTAAATCTTCTCTTCAATCCGAAGGTCTTCCTCCACAAGTTGCAGGCGCGGCACTCATGACCGCAGCCCGCTTTCCGGCTTTAGGTGGTTGGGAGGGGTGAGTTTTGAGCCAGTAGCATTGTCATCGTTTGCATCCGATTTGAGTTTCAAGTTACAAGATGTATCTCTAGATCTTCACCTTCTTGCTCGCAATACGTTGTTCATTTAGAGAAAGTAGACTCAGAGTGTTCGGCTAGATGAGGCGTGGCGCGTGCCTGATTGACCTTCGCGAAGGACAAATGTTCCCAACTCTCGTCACTCACCAGGACGAGCGTCGCCGACTCCCGCGCCTTTTACACGGTACACCCAATCCGAGACTTTTCACCTCCCATAGAGATATCGAGGAGTCGCGCCATGGCTTAACTCGATCGCTGCTTGTCTTCCTGGAACGTATCAAGCTTGCAAGGAGCCTTCTACAATAATATACCCTTCAACCCCCATCCTCACACCGCGGATCGCGGTTCATTGACAGGAGAGCAGCCGAACGGTCTGGCTTCACACTTCGAAAGACTCATCAAACAAATGGTTTATTACGCCTCAAACTACTGCCATTGCAAAGGTGGATCAATCAGTCAGGCACGTGCATGTCGAAACCGCTTGAGCTCTGCTTCGTTTAGTCAATCGTATAAGGAGAAGGAGCCCCTGAGGGAACAGTAGGCCATTAAAACAAGACCAATCCTCAGTATGAAGAATGCGACTCAGCCAAAAAGGATTCAATCCGGTCGGTACGCGTACGCGATCTGGCCGCTTCGCCCCACCCACGACCAAGCGTTCCCAGGGCTCACCACGAGGAGGTCCGCGTACGAATTTGAGCCCCAAAAGAACCAAGCAGCGAAGTGCCTTGACCCTCGACCTCAAGGCCCCCATGGCGTCCACCGTGTAAGAACAGAGCCGGATCGAGAAGAAAGCCTTTAGAAGGCACGGCTTTGTTGGGCGTGTTTCAAGTGCCAGTGACCATGCCGTAAAGCCGACCCAGATTATAGCGAAGTTGGTACCGAAGCCCGGTTCAGCAACCGCTGAGGAGAACGACGTCGTCGGTCACGAGTGCTAACCGCCGCGCCGGTAGTACCGCTCACCAAGAAATCTGAAGCAGGCCGCGGGTGGTATCGGGAACCTGTTGAAACGGACTGCACAGTACAATATAATACTTGGGAACCGAGGAGAGTGGCATACCTAAGAGGTGTTGGTGGAGAAGGAAGAAGCACAACGAAGGAGGGAAGGGCCACAAGACTGATTTTATATGGTATCCCGGGGTTAACGGTAAGCCCGTACCCCTTACTCTACGGGCATCGTCAGCTCACGGGCTTCCTTGAGATCGACAGGGTCCATCGGAGATCTGGTGTCGGACACGATACCACGCCAGTCTTGCGAGAAGAGCCCAGAGGCTCGAAAGCTCGATGATGACCATAGTCGATGAAAATGCAACACTACGTCATTGGTTTCAATCAGGCCGGCTTCACCTGACTCGCCGTTACGATCTAGCCCAGATTTCGCCACGTCAAAAAGCTACAGAGAGGTATATAGCGGCCCTTTTTCCTTCTCGTTCTCCTCCTCCCCTTTTCTCTCTATCTCCCAACACAAAAACCTTCGCGCTTTAAATCCAGAGAGCCTCCAACGCGTTCAACGGAATGGCAAGCTCGTCCATCGAACCAGCCTCTCAGCTCAGCAAGCGCGACAGGTTACGAGCGGAACGCTATCTCAAGCAAACCATTCCCATTGTCCCTCTGAAGCATGCATCAGCCATCACGCCCCAAAAGATTGCGGGTATCGTCTCACCTTCGTAGGGTTTCCATCCTTGGATTCCAGGAGTCGAGCAACAAGGTCTAACCTGCCTTCAACAGTCAAGTCTTGCTGATTGCGGATGAGGAGAAGGGCAATATCTGGGCTGGTGGTCTAAATATTAAGAAAGAGGAGCTTCAGGCCCGGCTCAAGCGGGATAGTAAAGCTCGCTTTTTTAGCCGAGCGGCTGGTAGTGATTGTGTGGACCCCACGGAGAAGGCCCGATTATCAAAAGCACAAGAAGTCATAGGTAAAGACCAACCGCATCGTACGTTCTTCAGCCTCAAGCCCGACCGTTCTTATCTGTTGCCGCGATATTTTTCTTCTAGCCGCAAGATATTTCCCGCCGACGCCCTGGTCGTCTCGCTCTCTAGACATCGTCACCCTGGACTTGAAGTTAGAAAGCTCAGAAAGGTTCTGCATATAGGCCGGAAGGGTAAAAGATCATGCGGTACCTGTTCCCCACATGGAGCCCCACATGGAAAGGTGATGTGAGGGATATATAAATCACCCGGAACTCGTATGCATCAATCATCCTTAAAAACATTGATTCTTCTTGAGCAGTCTTTGTCTCTACCATGCATTCACTCGCTTTCATCTCAATTCCCCTCTCAATTTTCATCGCTCTCGTATCTGCTGCTGCAGTTCCCAATACCGCTTCTGGCCTGGAGACTTTATCCAAGCGAGGGGGCGACGTCTTCTATCTCGCGAACTGTCTCACAGGCGACTTCCTGAAACCTTACACGGCTTCATATATAGCATACTACTCGAATGTCGACAACTCTCAGGATTCCCAAAAACCCGACGACATAAGTCAGGAGTATAGAGACTGGGACAAGAATGGTTAGTTACGCCATTGCTACGCCCACACTTGACCCGACCGATACAATGCATTCTGCTTTTTCAGGGGATTACCTTCATTGGGATGAGAAAGAGCAAGATCTCTTGCTTCCTAGCTGGGGGGTGACAGTTCAGACCCATATCAATGGGGAAGCCCAGTCCCTAGACTTCGGCTCATACGCTGGATTTGCTGATGCAACCTTAGGTTGGGGAAAATTCAACTGTTACAAGGTAAGAGAGCCGAAAACAACTTTAATCCAACGCTCTTTAATCATATTCCTCTTACTTCAGGATAACAGCCGTATGCTGTTCAACGCCGTAATGAACCCTGGTGGCGGCCAGGCCGATCGGTGGATGGCCTGCTCCAGTATGTATTGGTGTGTTTAAGTGTTAACAGCCAATTCATTTCTTTTCCGATGCTTCTTTGTCTCCGGGTGCAGCTTTTCCTCTCACCCATCACGTTGCGCTCCGTAAGTCAATGAATGACATGTAAAAATAGTCCGTAGGAAACCTTGGACTGCCATTCGTACCATTCCCTCTGTTCTTGCACCGCCGGCAACCTCGTCGTCAAAAGCGAGCCAAGGACCACATAGGTCAGCGATAACATTAACTAAGGGTTCTTATAATGGAATCGTTGAGCGAGGATAGCAGCCTGGTCGGATCTAGCAATCTAAATGCCCAAGCGACGACAACGATAACGAGGAGGCTCCTGAATGTAACACACCGTAGCGCCGCAACGCCGTAATTCATGTTGCTGCAACGGCCTCCTCAAAGAGAAATCTGATGACACGAGAAAGGGCGTATCGACAATGAAGGGACTCGAACGGAACGCAACCAAACCGAAAGACTTTGAGCAGCTGGTCCCTCGCCCAGTCGTGGTTGCAGTCAGGATAAACGAAAAGGAGGCAAAAGCCTTGCTTCCCTGATTCTCTTTTTGTGACTCTTTACTCTCCGCGAATGACCAGAGGTTTCAAGAGTTCTAACAAGGGCGACATTTTGAGGATTCTCGCGCGAGAGTCAAAGTATATGACAGGGGGGGAATATTTCCCGCATGATTTCTTGCCCTGACAGCCTATATGAAGGTCCCTCCTGAGCTCTCCTGAGCCCAAGTACGAGTCTGGGGAAGAAATTTCCGGAGGGAGTGGCAACAAGGTTTTGGCGGACAATGTTTCGCGGCGAGACACCGAAATCTCGCGATGGTGGTGTCAACGTGGACGATCTCGGGAGCAAAAGATCTCGACAAAATCTTCATACAAAGATTGTATAGATAAAGGAGTAAGATAGGGAGCTAAGGAGACAAGTTTTATTCACATCCCAACGTGGAAGATATAATAGAAAGGAGAATGACATGCAATAGAGCCAGAAAGTAAAGGGCGGACTGCCCAACACGAGTGATGGAATTTGGGTCCTGAGGTGGAGTGTTCAGTAGGTGTTGTAAAGATAGTTTTGGCAGCTATAAATGTCCACGGTTGCATAGTCGTGCCGCTCTGGTTGACAGGCAACAATGCCGACAATCGTGCTAGGCTCGCCGAGAAACTCCGCCGGTGGGAGTCACAGAACGCAATCAGCTCCGTAATGCCCTCTAATGCGAAATTAAGATCTCTACCGTGAGCAATAAGTGATGGATGTCGACTGGAGAGTGGTACAGTCCCGTGCTTTCAGTGAGGAAACTGGGTTTGAGCAGTTTGCCCAATCTCTCACTATCTCAACACCCGGGTGCATTCTATATTGTACTCATTTACATTTGTAAACATCTAACCTTGCGTCACATATCGCTCTCAACTGCGTCAATCGTTGAGATTGCTCGGGTAACCGCATTGCATCTGGCTTCAGCTATATATCCAGATCTCTCGTCGTCTTCTCGCTCCCTGCCACAACTTACGTCAGCATCAACTGATTCTGGGCAGTTCTTATCTTGCAGAAATACCAACACAGTCCAAGGGAACATCTTCCTCAGTCCCACAATACGCCAGTGATGAAGGACAAAGACCGGTGTGGATGCCTATGAATCCAAGTCAGACCTTCCTGTCAGGTTTCGGCCTGGCTTCCACGCACGGTACAGTCGGCAGCGTTCTTGACGATGAAGATGGTCGCGGCGAGGAGGCCTGAACCAGCGGAAGTGGTGTTGGTGTTGTTGACAGTGGTCGTGGGGACCGCTCAGCCGCATGGGACAACCGATCGCGGCCGCCTCACCCCCGCCCACGCGCATGAAGACGCAGAGCTCATCGTCCGTGATTTCAACCACTGGGATGAAAACGAGCCCGGCACGCCCACCACGACGCTCGGTCGGACGACCATGCCCTTCGCGAGCCGACCGAGAACGCACAGCAGAGCCTCGCCAACAAGCTCACCAGCAGCGCACGCCATACAGCTTGACGCCAACGATCCCTTCTTCATCTGTCCGATGGGGAGGCAGTGGGGTTGGGGACGGTGCCCCGGCAAGGACCCAAACAGGGCCGTGTTGCGCATGCAGTTTGACAACTTGGTCGGCATTACGAACATCTCAGCTATAGTAGTACAAGATCACTTCGGCTCTCTGACCAAAATGCTAGTCAAAGGTCCTCACGCCACGTTCCCTCGCCTCGACACCATCCACTTCAGTCTCCTTCCCGAAATGGCGGATGCAAGCGGAGTTCTACCCAGCGCGTGTTGGCTAAGCATATCCTCCACGCCTTGATCGATGACTTGCACGAGGTTTATGAGAGGGTCAAATTGGGTAGGGACCTTTTTGGAGAACGTGAAGAGTTCGGTGTAGTCATCAAGATTAGGGGTCCTTCCACAAGTGCGGAGTAGCGTGATTCGCTTTTCAAATGGCGCCAAGTGTCTTAAATAATCTCTAGATTGATAGAATGTATGCGAGAGCTTTATCTAAAGTCTATTCGGGCGAGCTGGTTGCGCAGATAACAACGTTGAGTTAGACTCCCGAGCGAAACAAAATGCTTTTCTGTCGCAGCAAAAAATTTCTACTAGCTCTGGCTCGGCTGCTTCTCTCTGGAATGGAGGCTACTGGTCGGGAGTAAACCAGGAGAGCAGGAATCCGCGTCGGATGCACTTTGACAGCTCTGCTCCCTTCCCCATGACCTTTGATAACTATAGACCTGCTTTACGGAGCAACTAGAAGCTTTATGCTGTGGTCTTTGGGTGGAGGAGCAGCTAAAAGACATACGCGGAGCTATCCTTTTTTAGATTCGTAAGACCAGAATGGAAACGGAGAAAGAAGCTACTATTAGCAAAGAGAACCCGGTCTAGTAAATGACAGCTCAGGCTCAGGTTAGCTTCCTTGTATCATGAGGTCGAACTACGGTGGCGCATCGCTGAACGAGGGTGATGCTGCGGACCTCGTGCGAGTGTTTTCGCAGTCCCGAGAAGCCAACTGTATACACAGCACCTAATCTTCCTGTCCTGGGGTACGGGGACAGACAGGGACAGGCTCGAATAGGCTCTGGCTTTGCAGAAGCCGGGCGGCGATCTTCCCCGCGGATCCTCAAGAGCATCCCGTTTTACGCCCCAGAGAAAGAAGTACAACGGAGGGGCGAAACGTGGATCACGGAAGCGCGGAGTAACGAAGGAACAATTTAACTTCCTACCTCTTCTCGATTCTTGTGAAGGTGGCGGGACCGACCGGATCCCCTCTGTGGAGTGGCGTGTTTTCCGAAGGGCGGATCTTCTTTCCATTCAACGTCGAGGATTGTGCGATATCAGCTGTGACAGCATCTTTGCCTTTGTTCCAGTGTGTATTTACTTTTTTCTCCTCAGTTGGGCTCGTGAAAGACCGGAATGGATCTCCGCATGGTTGGCGGGAAGGGCACGGTAGATTAAGCGAAATAAGTAGGGACGAGAAGGCCGAGCTGACCGCTTGAGTAGCAAAACAAGCAAAATCAAGGACGAATCAGCTCATCCTGCGCGGGAAGCGCGTGTAGCTCCGGAGAAGAGGAAGGTGCCGCGTCAGGACTGTGAACGCGGATGAAAAGGCGCACCACGAAGGCGCACGCAGAAGAGAAGCTGTGATCAAGAGTGCGGGTAGGTCTTCCTTCTGATATAGAACAGATTTCAGGGCTCTGGCTTGATACGGCACGAGCGAGAGGATGAAACGAATGCCCCGTTCTGCACACATGCGCGGAACCTTCCGCTACCCTTCACTGCAATCAGTAAAAGGGATGCGATCCAATATCCAGAGTAGAGGGACTTCAAATCCTCTTCCCAGCAGAATATTGCATGACTGGAAGACATGGAGCGGCAGCCAAGCCTTGCTGGGACCCGGAGAGCGCGGGCGGTTTCACCAAGCACAACGGCGGTCGAAAGCCGACAGAGCACAGACTTCCTGGTAGGCTGTATCATAGACGCTGTAGGAGACTACAAACATTGCAATGGAGGAACGGTGACCAAGCTGTCAAGGTTGCCTCGGCGTTGGCGGCGCAACGGCAGTGTTAAGAGGTGTTAAGGCAACTGTAAACGTTTCCACGCCGTCGGAAATAACGGAGTTTTCATACCGAGTAAGAGTGTTGCCGGAGCTCATCCCATTTGAGCGGTTTCTCGGGTGGGCTGGATGATACGCCAAGGTTGCAATCAGCTTGGATAATTCGACCAAAGATAACTGGTATAGCTTTTTCCCTCCAGATACTTTACGGATATCGCAGGGGTGAGCCCCCGGGCCGTCCTGTTAGCCGAGTCCGGGTAGGCTTTCTTCCGCTTACATACACGCTCGTCCACTCTTTTGAGAGCATCCGGAGGCGCCGGAACGCGCCTTCCACTGTAGGTTCAATGGTGTCGATCGGGGCCGAAAACCGGGTATCAGTCGTCATGGACGAGTCGGTGTCATCGGTGAGCGTCACCGGCTGTGCTTCCATCGAAATTGACCCTGGTCCCGCATTGGCCACCCGGTGAGGGGGAAGCTTAGAGTACGTTATGCACACTGAGCTTGCCTTTGACTTGAAGAAGGTCACAGCTCATTCCTCCTTTGGTCTCTCTAGAGAAAGAAAGCATCGAGGACTCTTGTTCACCGCAGATAGAGAGACACCCGGCCTGAGACCTGCATTTGGTGATTAATTTTGTTTCCATGACTGCGATAACGTATGTATCAGCTGTCCGTGTTTGAGCAGAAGAGTCCATAGTGATTGGATAAATACAATTACATGCTCGAAGTCAGTCCGGCACGGTCGGAAAGGCTTGTCGATAACCATTCAGTCACGCAAAACTCTCTTCCGCAGATCTTCCTTCTAAGAAAACGTTTTGCGATGCGTCGGGTGAAGGTTCTAGAAGCTCTCCGTGTGTACGCATGGCCTCCGAAGACAGCGCGCCCACATTTAACGTATACATTGCATTCGGGCCAAGACGGAAATCCGTAAACGATCCACCAATCCTCCACACTGTGTTCTCAAGGAAGAGCGGGCCCGATTTTCAGCGTCGGTCGGTCCGAGACACGACTGCAGCTTCGGAGACCTTTGACCCCATGGGCGCCCGTATTTGCCACCAAATGGGGTATGCACACGTACATGCTAGAAGCTCCATTCAGCAGCGAGATGCGTAATAAGTGCTTTTAGAAGAGCTGATCGCGTATCGCGAGCCCACGGCTGGTGTGGCGTATAGTTGCTCAACCCGCCGGCTAATCAACCCGTCAGGGTACAAGCGGCATAGCTCAACTATCTCAGAGTTGAGCTTTTTACCAAATTTGTCTGAGAGGAAAACCGAAGGTCCGGAAAACGTGTGCTCGCGGTCCGCCACCCGGGTCGCAGTAATATTGGTTGATAGTAGGCCCCTGAGAAAGGGTGCACTCAAAGGGTTGCCGATTATTACTCGCGATGCTTGCCGCCAAGAGCACTCTAAGTTCGCATGAAGACCAGCCTAGAAGTTCATGTCAAAGATACCGCTGCTAGGCATTATGGGGTGTGAGGTTTGTGTCCTTTGGATGTCGAAGCTTGATCAAGGCTGCGGGCGTAGTGGAAGATGATTCTCCTCAGTTGACCAGAGCTCCGCCCCTACCAGACCAGAACGGTCAGTTGCCGCGAAACTCGGTGCATGACGTCGTGACGACGAGCAACGAAACAATGTTGGCGAAAAACAAACAGTAAACTACCGAGTGGCTTGTTCCTCACGTTCCTTATACAGGCAATGGGCCTTGCAACATGATGCTAC
>WSUD01000907.1:0-10276 GCA_019633495.1 Tulasnella sp. 427 | reverse complement strand
GGCTCCTCCTTGGCGATGTCAACTCCTACCTTATCTCAAAGCCCGTTCTCGCTCGGCGTCAGCGAGATGGGAGCTACGGTCCATGGACCTGATCCAGAAGTCGCTCAACGCTACTTCAGGCGAGCGAAGGTACTGGATCCTTCAATCGAAATACCGGAGGCTCGTTCAAGAACGGCATCCGACGCACCGAGCCCAGGACACGTCGACCTCGTCATGCCTGGAATCGACGTTCAGCATCCGTCCAAGGACGAAATGCTCACAGAGTCCATGCAGTTGGCTCAAAAGCGAAGACGAAAGGACAAGGATTCGTGGTTGCTTGACGATGAGAGTGAGTGGGGGTATTTGCCGGGGCTGCTTGGCGCTGGGTTGGCCATTGGAATCGTCGGGATCATGAGCGTCGGATGGTGGAGGAATAATAACCGGTAGATCTGGGTCACTTCACGATTCGACATACGTACTCTCTACATTCACGAGCAATGGCATTTTCTTGGGGATGGTTTAGATGTTTCTGGTGCAGTCGGTGTTGAGCCTGATATGCTTCAAGTCTGAACTGAACATCAGTACAGGCGTAGCGCCCCCGGCACGCGTTGATATCCTTGGAATCGGGCGGCGTCGTTGTTTAGGTTTGTTTTGCGTTTATATGCGGAGTTCGCCAAAAGGGGTCAGGTTTGAGACCTCCAATCGTCGCCAAATCCCAGCTGTGCAACCAACCTCAGCAAACGACATTTCGTGAACACTATGGACTTGGCTACATCTTTTTCCGCTGCTCGTACAATGCTATTGAAAGAGTCTGCCAACGAGAGTGTCGTGAGCGTCTTCTGGGATTATGAGGTCCGTTTCGCGAGTAAAACCAACTTGTGGCTTAGTCTAATGCCTCTCATTTAAGAGCTGTCCCAGTCCATCTAAGCATTCTCAATCTGCATGCTTAGAGGCTATACGAGCGATCGCCATGTCCTACGGCTCTGTTCGAGCGTTCAACCTCTACATAGACATCAGCCGACATCCAGAGTTGGGGCAGACCACGGTGATCAGGGAGCACTTACACGACTCCGGCATTTCGGTAAGGCTTAGGCCTATAGAGTATCTCTGCCATGTTTAACGTCCTTATATATATTTCCTTATATATTGTAACTCCCGACCCGCAGGTCCTTGATTGCCCAGTTGGGGACAAAACTATCGCCGACAAGATGATGATCGTCGACCTATTCGGCTTTGCCATCAGGAACAGCGCACCTGGCACTCTCATGGTCATCTCAACGGATCCGGACTTATCATATACACTTTCCCTGCTCAGGCAACGCAGGTTCACAGTGGTTCTTGTGACGTCTGACAAAACGGGTTCCAATTCGACCTCGACTCTTAAGCCCCAAACCGACACATTTTTATCCTGGAGTTCCTCACCGCTTCGAGATCTTCTAGAGCCTAGCAGCATCAGTGCCGTTCCAAATACCTCTGCTGCTCCTACACCCTCGCTTGCACCCCAACCGGTAGTGTCTACACTATCCGCTCGCCCGCTTCCCGCGCCGGGCGCTCCAGTCGCTGCCACGACTGTTCCAAGCAAATCAGCTTTCCAGGTACTACCACTTTCCACCTCCTCGCTGGCTTCGTCCAGCAAAACGCGGGCGGTCACTCGACCAGTCACATTAGTTATGCCGAGCAACACTCAAGCTCAAAAAAGACAGACCCAGCCAACTGTCCCCGAGCATCTCAAAGTCTTGGTGAAAGTTATTAGTCAAGCGAAGAGAACGAGGGGTTGGGAGGTGGAATACATTGATGGCCTGCTCCGTGGCAGGCAGGAAACGCGACAGTGGCAGGAGGGAATGTCGACTGTGTACTTGGCAGAGGCTGTCCGATTGGGCATTCTAGTACGATCGACGGTCGTATCAAAGAAAGATAAGAAAGAACGGTTCTTCTTTGCCGTGAAGAAGCGTACAAAATTCGGTAGAAGTCGAGAATCTGTAGTTTAGTCAACAAATGCAATAAGATAGCTATCTTCGTGAGTCTTCGAGTATGATATGTCAATCACTCGACATCTGGAAAGCTACTTTATATCTGTACCTTTATAACAATCCGTTTTTAATGTGCCTCTACTGAATAACAAGTGTTAGCCAGCCGAATAGCCTCACCAACCGCTGGATACATACTTGCCATTGTTTCAATTCTTTTTAAAATCAAATCGAAAGTGATTTTGGGCATTAAAGCGCTCTAAAGTCCGGTGAGTCGCGTTCTTTAGGACCACCAACGCAGCAACTCCAAGTCACACACTTCGACTGAGATGCTTAATGACATGTATGAATCAGCTCAAACTACAAGTAGTACTCCATCATACTACGCAAGAGCTGTAACTTCTTCCATTCTACATAGCGCCTTCAGAGCAATTCCGCTCCTTCAAGGCTACACAGCTCCTTGAGACTCATTGATCTATCAAATGCCCGCCCACCATGATAAAGGATCCCACCCCTCTCAGCTCGCAGACTCGCGGCAGAATAGTCGATCTCCACACCCTCGATCTTTCTTCCTTTCTCCAAAGTTTTCCAAGCGTCCATGGAGATAGTGAAGCGGCCACAAAGAGTCACCTTGAAAGCCCGGTCGCTCGTAACATAGCCACCGTCTACTAGGGTACGAGCGAACTGCTCAAGACCGCGCAAAGACTCCTCATGTCCATCAACTTTCACTTCCGCGATACCCGTCAAGTGAAGTCCACGCAAGTTGGGAAATCTGCAACGTGAAGCACGAGTCGTGACGAATGCTGACAAACATCCAAAATAGTCGTTGACAATGTTGGCGCGAAGGTCGATGAGATCAGCCCCGCTGAATGCTTGTGAACAGAGCCCAAAGGAGGGGCCGCTCAACCAGTGGAGCGTGTTGAGCTTGATGGCATATTGATGACCTGTTCCATCCAATGCCTGGCGAACGAAGCGACAAAACTTTGTTGCAGAAGTTACGGGCGAGTCTCCCCATTCGAACACCTCTTCCTCCTTCAAGCGAAGTCCGATCCTCAAGCCAGCAGGGCCTCCACCGGTCTCGATTGGCTCCGTCCACCACCGGTATTCCCCGCCATGTTTTTCCAGTCGGACGTACGAAGTTAGCTGGGTGTCTCCGACGGGAAACGTCCGAACAGTTGCGGCAATCTTGACCTCCAGCCGCTCCAATACGGCATTGAAGACCTCCTCGGAGAAAGGTTCCTGGTCCAACGCGAATGCGACGTGGACTGTCCGGCAATTTGGAAGATGAAGTGCGAGGAAGAAGGAGATAAGGTTAATTGGTGTCGCTAGCTCTTCCAGTTTAAGGGATCTGAGATGTGGTAGTTGTATACTCTCGGATGCTGACGAAGCAATAGGTTCAGTAGAGGCGATATTGGTAAGTTCTAACGATTCAAGTTGGAGATCCCGTTCGAGGAATGATTTCAGAGACGTGAATGAGAGGCGGATACGACCCGAAAGTTGGAGCTTTCGAAGCTTAGGGAAGTTCAACTTCGAAGGTTCGAAGCGGACGGGAAGGTCCAACAGAATCAACTCCTTCAGGAAGCTAGACTCTCCTCCTAGCAGATTCAATGTGCTATAGGGTCGAGAGCTGTTTGCAAATCTTTGTTCTTGAGCATCTGGTATGATGGATACCGATAATTTCTGGACTTGATTTCCTGACTTTTTGAGGTACGCGAGTAAAGTCCTGACCGCCCGCATGGGAACGTTGACGTAGAGAGTAGACATCCGAGAGCGATATGACTGAAGAGCTTTTGTTAGTTCGACAAATTCCCGAGCGGGTCTTTTGAGTTCAACATCCACATCGGAAGCTCGCGGATAGAATTCGATGCAGAGAGGAAGGCCCTCCGCGTTCTTGGGACCAGACTTGGTCAGAGCTGTTTTGATGTATAGAAGAGGGCACTGGGAGCTGATGCGAGTCCAAAAGCGGTTTGTTGAATCGATGAAGACTTGCCAAGCCTTACAGACCTGTCGAAGTGTTGCGAGTCGGACGTGGAGCTGGAATAGCCCAGGGGAGTCGGCAAGGAAGAGATCTAAAGTCATGACCCAGAGCTCTGGAGGTAGCTGACGGGATGTGGACATGGGCGAGATACTGTGCGTATGGTAGGGAGAGACCTTCGCCGGCGCGTTGAGAAGATAGCGAACGATCCTGCCGTGGTAGATGTTCAAGCGAGAAGTAGAATAGCGTGCAGAGGCAGATGTGATCCTGATGTTCTAAAACGCGTGTCAGTTGATTGACGTACTCGTGAGTACTGCAAGATCTGGCTCCGTTCGGATCGTGGACGCGTCGAAAACGGACACAGGGTGCCAAGCAAAAACAAACGCGGATGTAAGCGTTGCGAGCTCCTTCACCACGTGACGCAGATTTGGTGGGGTCTTTCAACCCTCACTTCTCACTCGTTTCCCATCCTTTTGGCTTTAGATCTGATCCGTATATACAAGATGAGCTTATAGTGGATTCGAGGCATCATATCAAGCGAATTTTCCGCATTCTCTATGCAGCGTGGCTTAATCACGGACTGGACCTTGAAACTGCCGCTCAAGACAGCGATTGCAAAGGTAAAGTGGTCTTCGGCTTAAATTCCCGTTGCAGCTACGACGCTCAATCTTGAGATAGATAGATATCCTAAAATAGCTTGTGCGCGGTCTCATCGTTACCGCTGCATTTGTTCGCGGTCGACGGCCGGTTGACCCTCGTTGAAGCGTTACGAAGTCGGCCAATCGCGTTAGAGACTCGTCACACCGTGTGTTGCTCCGCTTAATCCAGTCTACAACGCCGCATTCTAAATCCAACAGAAAGCAACACCCCAGCGACATTTCCACAGTGTTGAAGATGTGGTCCGCCCTTGTCACGCCCTTCATCCGACTCTGCATCAACGCGAAGACATGAGGTTTGAATAAAGCAAGAAAATCCGTGTTAGATAGTAGAAGTTGTTGCTTTTTCACCAGTGTTATGTCCCGGGGGATGATACGACGGATAGTCCTAAAAGGGGGCAGAGCATTTACTTGATGGAGCCTGAGAATTCTCGTTTTGCATTATCTCATTTTCATAAGCTGTCTTAATGTAGAAGTATAGATTCGCTAAAGGCCGGAACGACAAACCAGTCTCATGTACCTTGTCCTCGAGCCTCCTCTGGCGCAGGTGCTCCGCTAGCAAAAGGGGCTTACCTGTGAACCTAGCGCCATTGTCAACGACCCGCATCGATCTAGTAAGCGACTGGACATACTTATCCCTCCCATTCTTCTTTGCTTAACATAGTCTCGTTGAAGCTCATTTAGCTGGGCGCCTGAGTTACTCTGAGCTGGGTAAGGTTTCCCCACCGAGAATACCCGACACGGCAACACCTACCTGAAAGCCCACCTACCCGGTGACATCCGTTGCGGAAGGAGATGGAATCTTTTCAGCTGTGCCATTCGACGGGTCTCTGGGGGGTTGTACCTTACGCACTGTTACTGTTTACACATGGAGTTGATTCCGTCGCACGTGTGTGCCTAACTTCGACCACCGGCAGCTAGCCATCGGATGTTACGCCAACTGCGGGTGACGTGTGCCAGATTGGTTGCCAATCTGCTACAAGCAGTTCCTGGATTAGCTTATAAGGATCAAAGCTGGTACGTGGTGCTCTTACTTCATCGACCTGACAGCCCTCGTCCTTCACGGTAAGTTTCGCCTCTACGCAACCTCTGTGCTGCTACTTCTCTCTTTCTCCAGTGGATCCCCAGACAAAACAGCGGTCTGCTTCGGTCGATTGGGTGAGTTTACCACCTGCTCGACTTCCAGCGAGCGGTCACTGACTTCGAACTGTCCAGCAACGAACGCAGCAGACCAGGTCGTAACTAGCCAGGCCCAGAGGCCTACCTCAGCTACTCACTACCCTGCGGGTTGTGCGTTAAACACCTGAATGGCTCGTTTGCCCTTCGCTACCTGGGTTTGCACGATGGGCGTCGTGTTTAAGCGTCGTCATTGAAGGCCGGGGCCTTCATGCTCTAGTTTTGTGGGGCTCAAAGTCGTACGTGGGCCTCCTCGTGGTGAGCCCTGGACAACGCGTTCTCGTGTCGAGTAAGCGGCCAGACCACGTACGCAGCTGCTTCTTCCATATGTGATGATGTGTAGTCGAGTTTGCTATCAGTTTGCTATCGAATGATATCAAGTTTCGATTTCCATACGTGCAAACGACGAGTGAGACGAGAGGTTCGAGACTCGTGTCACTTGAATTGCGAGGTGGTGAATCTTTGATCTGGCCAAAGGCCCCGAGCGACCAAAGTCGATCAAGGACGCAGTCAAGACTCAAGAACTGTTAGGGGAACACTCATCTCTCATAAGTAGGGAATACGCTCGGGGAGCAAGACAAGTGCGATAATTAGTCAGGGGAAGACGCTGGGATTGCCGGGGGAACGGGCCGAGTAGTGACGACAAACAAGGAGCCCGTTGAACTTCCAGTAGTTCAGGTGATCTGTTGTCGTGCCTCTTCACACTACCCGCAAGCCATTGGCCCCCATCATCATTCTTGTCTCTTGCAATTTTCCAAGGACAGGCGCGATGGACTTTGAAGAGCAGTCTACAAGGCCATTGCTCGCGCTCACGGAGGATGCCATCGCCGACACTAAGGTGTTCCCACTCATCCACAGAGTGAAGCGGGATGTCATCGTGAGCAATATGCGAGTTTCTCATTTAACCAGTATCATTACTTACCCATCGGCACCTTTCCATCTAGAAAAACATCGACACTACGCTTTCCTGGGATCAGCTGGCGAGTACTTGCTCTCGAGGCGCATACGCAGCCGCGGCGTTTTCTCTTCCTAACCCAACCGGAGGTCTCCATAGAACGCCCCCGACGTCAACTTCTCCATCGTGAAGCCCCTCGTCGCAGCCTACGCCCGTCTGCAAAACAAGGCCATCATTCACGCTTGCCTCGTCGTCAAGTCTCATTTCATTGCGAGCGCAGATGAAGACCTCGCATTCGCCTCGTTGTGCTTCTCCCGGGCCGCCTTCTGCGAGCTCCTTGCCATCAAGCTCCTCCGAGAGTTCTCCAACTTCGATCTCATCGTCGTCTGTACGACTCCGTGGAACTCTCTACAAGGAGCTCCTCGCGAAGCCATGGATGTTATCCGGGCGGAAGTGGGAGGTGATGAAGACTTGGAGGAGCCGATCAGTGCGCTCGAGGTTAGTGCGCTCGGATAAGAGATACCCGGACCTTCGCTCACCCACCCACCTCTTCCCGAAGATGGCGATTATGACCGAATCCAAGTACTTCCTCGCCTCGCCTCTCGTCCAAGAAGTTATCAACGAGATCTGGAGTGGTCGTGTTCTGTTCTCATCGTCGTCCAATCATTCGCTGCTTGCGGACAACTACAAAACTCGACCCATCGCCACCTACCACGACCCCAAAGGCGCTCCGTTCCTTGACCACTACCGTCTTCGAGTTCCCAAGTACCGCTCGCTCATCGAGCTGCTCAATTTCTCGATCTTGCTGCTCCTCTTCGTGCTCTGTTTGTCGAGTAAGCGGATTGCTGCACAGGACTCGAGAGCAAGGAAACGCTGACGGCTTTTCTGTAGCCAGGAATTTCGCAAGGATGGAGTGGGCTGAAATTGCATTCTGCGTATATACCTTCGGATTTATCTTGGATGAATTCGCATCATCTCAGGTACGCTGTTTGCTCGGTGTACCTGTAATATTTTTTACTGAGAAGTCTCGCTGTGCTCGCAGGAGCATGGCTGGCATGGTACGCCAAAGAACGAGACTTGAGGTAACTGCAGACTAATTATTATCTTCTAAATCCCTGCCTAAGTCTATGTTGCAAATGTGAGTCTCGCTGTATTCGTTGTGAAGTATGGCCGAAACTGAGGTATCCGTCGCTTAGATGTGGAACGGGTACGCTCTTTACGCAAAGTCTTTCGGCGCACCTCGTGCTAACCCGCTGAGGATCGTTCTCTAGATTCGATCTATCATTCAGTACGTCCAGCTAGCACCTCGACCATTCCTTCAAGCAGCCGTGTCTGACACCCTTTGCTTTCAGTCTTCTTGTTCTTGATTTATCTTGGCTGCCGCATCCGCGGACTCACCACACACGATGTGAGTGCTGTCGATGTTTCGGAGATATCGATGTCGGATCCGATGACACCCCAACGCGCGCTCAAAAGGACAAACTCAATGACCTTGCATTCGACATCTTGGCCTGCGGTGCATGCATTCTGTTCCCGAGGTTTGTGGACTTCATCCGTGCCTGGGTCTGAAGGAGTCCACTAATCTGAATGGTCCCGCAATAGAGTTGCCTTTTTCTTCATCTCAAATCACGTCGTAATTGTGTGCGTGGACGTCCATTCTGCTGTTTGAGGTGTCGGCTGATTAGTCTGCTCTTCTGCAGGGCTCTCCGAGCAATGATTGTCCAGTTTTCCCTGTTCATTGGCGTTGCGGCCACTTGGTACGTACGCAACGGTCTGAAATCAAGTTTCACATTTACTAAATGAGTCTTGGCTGCAGTTTCTCCGGTCTGCTCTTCACTTTGTGGAAACTATGTAGGAAGATGCTTTCCAACGTCGAGTAAAACAACTCTGATGAAACGGGTTTCCCTTCCTATAGCTGGCGACGAATGGACACTAAAGAAGATCGCTTGGCTTATGGTCCAGATCTGGTTTGGAAACACGTACGTTTCGCATCGTCCGCGTTGCACGGCGTGCACCGACTGATCTGCAAAATCTTCCATAGCTATCTGTCGTTCAGCGTGGCCGAGAGCTTCCACCCGATCTTCGGACCTCCGTTGATGGTGCTCTTCGCGGCTCTTTCGAACACGCTTTTGATTACCATTTTGATTTCCATCGTGAGTGGATATGCGTGGATGTTAGGCTCTTCCTACCAGAATCGATGTCGGTTGTGTATAGCTATCCGCGACGTACGCTAAAGTGGATGCGAATGCTACACAAGAGGTACGATACTGCTTAGCGTGTCATTCCTAGATTGGGACTTGGCTCATGCTTGATCCACAGTACCTCTTCCAATCTGCGATCTCGACTCTTGAAGGGTAGGCGTCAAAGACGAAGTGGAAGTGATTTCGACTGAAACTGTGCATCGCCTATCAGAGTTAAAACGGACGCCCTTTTCTCGTATCAACCTCCCTTCAACTTGGTGGCCTACGTTACTCTGCTACCCCTCAGCTACATTGTTTCACCCCGGACGTTCCACACCATTAACGTGTTCCTGATCAGGCTTACTGTGAGCTTTCTCGTGCGACAGTCAGGATGCGCTGAAGCTAATTCGTTCATATTGCTCAGTCGCTCCCCCTCTTGGTCGGAATTACCGTATACGAGCGACACTTTGCGCCCGGGAGCAAGTTCATCGAGACCGGAAAGGACAAGGCTTTTGCTCTTTTCGAGAGCCTCCCACGTCACATCAAGAACGTTTCGATCCTTGAGTGAGTCTTCCTTAGCGGCATTTTCATGCCCGAAGACTGATCGTAGGATTTCCAGAGCGATGGTCGGATCATCGTCGCATGATTTGCTCGATGCTATCTTTGACGTGGACATTTCTGATGAAATTCTCGATGGGCTGGACGACGATGCACCCGCAGACGGACCTTCAGCGTCGCCGAGGATTGGGGTCACGAAAGTCAACGGGAACGAGGTCACCATGTCCGTTCCCAGCACGCCAAGACGTGGGCGGTTCATTTCGACTACAAGCGCACCGACGTCTCCTGGGTTACGTCGCTCGCAAAGCCGAAACGGGTTGCTCCAGGTTCCGGATGCCACCAGCCCCTTGGCTCGGATCTTCACCGCTGGTCTCAACGGTGGTGGTCCGCCATCTGCAGTCGTCCAAGATGACATCGCGATGAGTCTTCGCAGGGTGGAAAGCTTGCTCGAAGGAATACCCGAGGCTCAGAAACTCCAGACAGAACTGAAGGATACCAAGGAAAGGTTGGATAGGATCGAACAACTCCTGCTGGCCTTGAGCAAGTCGGCGAGGACGTAAAATTTCCCCAAATCGGGTATCAGTCCTGACCCCAAAGAACAGAAGGCTTTGTCAGAGTGATTTGTGTAGTTTCATTTACCAGGATAATATATTACCTACGCATTACACATCCTCGGGGCTTGTTCCGGGGTCACGGGCGTGTGAAGGGCGCGTCAGATTACAAAGGCCTCGGATCTGAAATCTATCTTCCAAACTTAAGGCGTTAGCCCCTATTTCTCCCATTCCCAAAATGCTTTTCTACCTCCTCCGCCAACATCATCGTCTTCCTGCTCCATCAACCTTCCTCGCCCTTGCAAAACCTCGACTGCATCCCCAAGCAACTTGTACATA
>WSUD01000905.1:0-10281 GCA_019633495.1 Tulasnella sp. 427 | reverse complement strand
AAGGTCTGGCCGTGCCAGATGACCTCTGTTCTCCGCAGCCACAAAGCGTATACAATTACAATCCTCCGCGTGTACGTATAAGGTCGTGTCTGAGGAGAAGCCCTGAGGATAACGAAAGGTTAGGCCTTTCTGCAGGGCCGGAATGAACTCGTGGCTTACATACCTTCGGTTTATCATGCAGGGGCCATTATCTAGGTGAGCCGGGCTTTGGGGTGCTTCCAGGCGTTGTCTTCGGCTGTGAAGGTACTATCCTTGGCGCGGTGATGATTTCCTCGTCAGAGTCCTGCGGTCGTCCGCCGGGACTACCGTGCTGACGGCGGGGCTGAGAGGGGACGATGTGGTGTGGTGTGGCGAGTTCTTCCTCTGGCATGGTTATGGATTAATGGAGTTATAGGATGGGCTGACGTCGATAGGCTCAGAGATGAAGTGGTTAGATGCTAAGAGTGGGTGGAATGGATGAGGTGATAGTGCTACTGAGGGATGCGTTGTCTAAACTGACATCGTCGAAAGGGCGTTATATATGGCGCTCCGTCTGCGGCCTCACTTCGTTGAGTATCTTTTGACGCCATCGCATGGGCTGGTTTATCCGTAAGCTGTTTGTAGGACCTGGTGCGAGACCCGCCGATTTCCAGATGAAACGAAGGTGAGGTTTGCGCGTCAACGGCCGTGGGTTGAAGGGGAGGGTTTTCGGTCACTCAAGGGTGTTGATCGAGTTTCCGTCCGGCAGGACTTCCGAACTTGCGGTATCTTCCTCTGAGTGGTGCACCACAAACGGGTCGCTTGAGCACACCAGAGCCCTTCATCCCGACGCGTTCCGGAAGCTCGGAGCTTACCCTCCCGGTTGGGTCTCACCGGTGCCCGTCTCCCTAACAGGACACAGATCTAGCGATCGATGCGATTTAAGTCGGACGTCGTCATCGACGCCGCAGGCCTGCAGTCTCATTGGTGGCCGGTTTCCAAGTCCTCCCACCTCGACTAGCATTCCCTAAGACGTCAAATGGCTCAAAGTACAGACAACACTACACGCTTAAGTGTCGGCACGAATTTCCGTCGTTGTGGGCGTACTTCACAAACCTACCTTTGCCAGCGGAATCTTCGAGGTCCATCGGAGGATGGAAGGAGTACTTTCGGGAATTGCATCAACCATCGGAGCCTAGCTTACCCCGCTTGCTTCAAGGGAGAGGTCGAAACTTGGCACACCTATGTAGCTTTGGATAGAAAGGCTGATATGTGAACAGGCATTCCAGATGACATATCTGTAGACAGGAGAAGAAAGACAGTCTCCTGGCGGTCTACATGCAGGGGACAGCGAAACCGTGAAGTTCTGTTTCCATAATTGCCGTGAGACGTTTTTGGGTCGTGGCTCAATTATCTCAAGCCCCTGGCAAACTGAGACGTTTCTCTTCCCATTTTTTCGGCGCAGTATTGGAAAAAGGCTCAAAATCGAGCCTCAGGTCTGTTCTAATGTTGCCTCAGCAACACAGCGACAGAGAGCCATCTCCGCTGAAAAAGTCTCGCAAGCATCTCTGTCGAGCTGGCACTTACTATCCATTCTAGCCAGCTTTCCATCCTTCATTTGACTTCTTATCCCCTTCCATTTCTCCGACACTTGCTCCGCTATGAACAGCCTGAATAGGCCATACAATATGCCTTTCCGTCTAATCTGAGATCGTCCCCTCGCTCGACCACGACGTGCCGTAGACCTCGCTCCTTCACACAGCCCCCCTTCTAACACAAGTAACTTCAATGGCTCCTCACCATAGCGGAGGAGAAAACGATACAGTGGTCATTTGACGTGTCCTCGCGCAGGAATTTGGCTGGATCCCTCCTCCAATACACGTGCAAGGACTCGTTTTTACCGCGAGTAATTGAGTTTCTTGGAGCAGCTGAAGCCGCCTCCAAAAGTTCCGACTGTTTCGGGGCTCGACAGCAGCAACGTAAAGCCAAGGGCCGACGTATGTGCGTGCAGATCCTGAGAAACTGCTTCGATAATGATTTCGAAACAGCGAGGAACTCGCATCCACGAAGGCTCGTATCCGTCCCATATTTATCTCGGAATTTCGGCACGAAGGGGAGCCCAGCTCACGCGGGGGGTTCACCAAACGATATTGGAATCAGATTTGACGTATAGACTTCTCCGTCTCACCGGATCGATCCGATTGAAGAACCCGATGGCGTCGCGAACTTAGCCCTGTATCGGAAAAGCTCAGCTCCACGGAGATGAATAAAGTGCCAGCTCGAATGATGCCTGACCTCGACTCTGAAGTCTAAAGCCAGTCAATGGCAAAGCGTTGGGCAACCGAGTCGCCTGCTCTGCGACCGGAACTGCGTCACTGCACGCCAAGTACCTGTAAATCATTGCGAGGAGCATCGCCTTCCATGAGGCAAGAAATTCAAGCTCAGTCAATCGTATGTGCGGGCCAAAATCTCCGACTTCTCCGAAATGCTAAAAGGTTATTTGGCACGCGGCCCTTATCTTGACACGTCCGTGTGGGACCTCTCAACGATTAGACCAGACTTCCCAATAACAAAGGAAAATGTACAAACTCTCTATAGCAATATCCGACGCTGCTTCCAGGACTCTGGTCTCGAGAGTGCTTCGATAACAATCTCACAGCCTTCGATTTTCTGAATTCTCCAGGGATTGATTCGAGTCCAATGCAGCTCAAGTTCAACTATTTTATGTGATACCTACATCCATAATAAATGCCGAGCGAAGACTGATAGGAGCAGCCATTATTGAGTCATACGGTCTGTTCCATGGCCTTGGTCGACGCTCATTCCATGCGACCTAGAATTCTTGAGTTAACACACCAGGCACAAAAATGTTACATATCATTAGAAATTCAGTTAACGAACGTCCTGTCTTGACATGTTTGGCTGCGTTTTTGCCTGGATGTCGTTGGCCATGTCAATCAGCACTCCCACGGGATGGCTATAAGTTGAAACCTTTCAGCCCCGAGACGCAACATGAGCTTCCATGAAGATCTACACAATGTTTTGAAATCCACTACGGTCAGTCTTTCGGTAGGAACACTCCGCGGTTCAGGTCATCAACCTCCGCTAGCACGTGCCGAAACGCTTCGGTGGACTACAGTAACCGCAACCTTTCTTCCAAACAACGGGTCTTGTACCGTAGGACCTATGGCTTTGTGGCTAGCACAGCATCTTGATTTGGCTGTCCTTAGCCGGACTTGACCGTCGATACGGATTACGGTCAGTCCAGATGGACGAGCTTTACCTAAAGCTCGCTTTACGGGACGAAAGACCAAGTTCTCGCTATACCTATCGAAAGCTAGCCAAAAGCGTAGCTCTTTCTCCTTCTGTAGGACTTGGATTTGGAAACACCCACTACTCGAGTTGACGGGCATATTGATGTCTCACTTCTTCGCCTCGGCGTTCATGACCATGCTCTCGTTGTCAGCGTGCTCTTAGGGACGGTTTATGCCTTTTCGAGAAATTCACTCGCTCTCACAGCGTGTCGGTTTTGACGAGGTTCATTATCTTGTGGCAGGCGATGATTAGCATTGTCGACCACGTGCGATCATGCGCTAGTCCGGCTGCCAGTTGCAAAGCCGCCCGGCAAATTCAAGTAGCTGTTACCTTGAATGTCTGTGCTCATCTGTCTGGGGGATATGTCACACGCAAATCGAGAGGGCCGAGAACCAGATACCAGGTCGATGTCCAGACCCCAAAAACCAGTTGATGATATTACCCCTAAGCGGACGATTGCCGCCTCAGTACTCGTCAAAGACACCGATAGCGGGCCTTCGAAGTGATATCCGGTTTTACAAGGTCGGAGACCACGTCAGCACGTCGTCTCGGACTTTCCGTTTTCGGACGAATGGAAACCCGAATATCTTCCAGGAGCCCGGACTCGCATCAATAATACACAATGATTGTGGACAAAGAACACGTCTTGAGTATCTATTCAAGAAGAAGAACGCAGCCGGCGGAGTCTCATGCGAGATTTTCATCGTGCTTTGAATCAATTCCGATTCCATAGCACAATTGTCGGCAGTTTGGAAGCCCGGTGACTCGGGACCAGATTCTACGAGGCAACTGGTACCATCTAGGGTCGTACGCTTCTCTAATTAGTGAGTTTAAGTGATCTGAGAATAACTCGTCATGGGTGTGGCGGGCAGGAATCCATGAGGTCGATCTAGACAGCTCGGCGCGTAAGATGTTGGTCATGCGGATGTTGCGCTTACCACACTCATACACTCACCATTCAACAAGGAGTAATTCAAGCAGAATAGGAAGCTTTTTAATCGAAATAAGCTAGAGGGGGCGAAGGTTCATTGTCTTGAGCCTCCTTACCTGCCTTTTAGAGCCAAGCTCGTTGGCCTCTCCTCGGCTTTGGAGATAGAACGCCCAAGCTATCGGGGCACAGGTCCGGTGTTGAAGTTTATAGCCGAAGGTTTGCGGGCCGGTGGGACAAGTGGGGGAGATGCAATCTCAAAAAAGACGGAGCCCTGTCTTCACCTGCTGCATCGGGTCGCCCGATCAAAGCGTGGCGTCATTTCCGACGAGCCATATTGAAGGATTCTTGATCCGATCCCCACCCGTTCAGACTACATCCGGTAAAGTCGAGAAGGAGGAGGCCTTGCAAGACAAGGAGGGTAGCGGATATACCTCACGCCTGTCCTGAAATCCAGCGAGATGGCATTGAATTTCATTCTGCTCGGCTATCATTATGCTATGGATCGAGTAAGAGCTCCCCCATCTGAAGAATGAGAAACCATTCCTCATCTTCGAGTCTACGGAATGGAGTTTGCATAACCCCCTCGTTCTCCGCTCCAGACACGCCATCCATCGTCAGCTCCATGATCGACTCGGCTATCCCCTTCCTGAAGGTTTCCCTCTCTGTTATCTCTCTTGAGTTTTCGTCTTCATTCGCTTCAGTAGGCGATGGCGATGCAAGACGAGAGATGATGGGGAATGAAAGCCGAAGGACTGAGCAGATGAGACGAATGGCGTCTCCCCTAACGGCGCGCCACTTGTCCGGTCGATCTGAGTCCGGACTGGGGACCTCTTGAGACAGCAAGCCCTCAGTTGAGCCAGGAGATGCAGCGTGCAGGTCGGCTCGAATCAAGTTTTGGATTTCCCGGACCCCAGAACTTGCTGCCCCAGAGGCAATACTCCAGAGCGTTGACGCGTCCATCAACTGTGAGTGCTCTAGGACCACGGCTACCACTCCATAGAGCAGTGGCAAGGCGCTTCCATCAGGTCCATGTTCGGGGTCCGTACTGTTCGGCTGTGATACAGCTCGCAGGGAGATGTCGGTGAACGCAGCCATCGCAGGCTGGATGATGACAGTCGCTAGAGTGGCTCCAAAGTTCTCGCTCTTATCTGTCTCACCCGACCCACTGCGCGACTGGGCTTTTGCACCCTCAAGAAGCCCGAACAGAGCAACTTGAAGCGCATCTAGTCGGGTACGGAGATCTTGTTGTTGAGTTTGGCTAGAGTCGGTCTGTCCTCGTCCTTCAAAGGTCGAGGCTAATCGAGCCTTTGAAATGATGGAGCCAAGAATTTTGCCAAGGATTAGCAGGACTTGAGAAGTGGCGAACGAGAACTTGGGGTCTCCAGGTTCAGCTGTACCTGCCGAAGCCGACTGCCGCATCGTAGCCCGACAGCTACCCAGTTTGTAGAGCAGTTTGGCATCTTCAATGGACACGTCTTTTTCTAGGGCCGCAAATACGCTTCAGTGAATTCGGGCTGCGAGAGCGCGGTCCGCACCTTTGGCAAGAATGTCCATAGCTCGGAAGAAAACAGTATTCGGCACTGGATCATCACAAGACATCGCAGTAGCTTCAGTTTGAAATGATCTCTCTGCCCAAACTTCATTAGACTTCGGTTCGTTCAAGCGAGTTTCCAGACGAGAAGATCCGCCCGCTTCGGAGTCCCGCTCCAGTCTTTTCTCGGTGTTCGGCTTCTTTCGCTTCGCCTTGGGCTCATCTAGAGAAGCGATTTGCACTGGCATTCAGCTGAGTGTATGGAAGAGAGTCTCTTACTATTGTCTGCGGCTTTCTGTCGCTTCTTCTTGGCTGCAGGAGGCGGTTTAGTGGGTTGTGTTGTTGCCGAAGGAGCGTCGCCGGTGGTCTCAGGCGTGACTTGGAGGTTATTGGCAGAATAACTGCCGTAGCGAGCTTTGAGGCAGCTACAGTAGTCTACGGCATCATTTAATAAGTAGCTGTCTGGTAACGCGGTCCTGTAGACCTTACCATAAATGTTCATCGTCGGAGGTTTCCGTCTAAGAAGACCGATCACCTATGATACAGAAGTATCAAAATCAGTACTCCAACTAAATCTGCCTTCGTACATACCAGTACCAGCTGTATTTTCAACCGATCCTTTGCGGAACATGAAGACATGGCTTAGAGGTTGCTGTTTAACTGAGTGTCCAGTTCGGAATCGAACCGTGACGACCGTGACGTTACGCGTTTCGCCGTGACTATTTGGCCTCTCCTGGCTCTCTCTCAGCGCGATGAAAAAACTTTGAGACTCTTATGCCATATGGCATCAGAAAGTAGTATTTACGAGAGAAAAGCTACTGTAGGGGTAGGAGACGAAGTCTGCCGACCTTTCGGAAGGCATACAACTCTCTTGCCACGAGCTTGTTAGCAGGCTGTGTATGACCCGACAGAGGTATTTAGCTATGCATTCAGCAGCTCTCAACACGCTAAAGGACAATGTAAGAGGTATATTATCTAGTAGTAAATATTGTTCTCTAATTCGGCGACGATACTGTCAGACAACCAGCCGGTTACGGTCGTTGCAGACCGTTGAAAGACTCATAGCATTTCGCAACGTTTTTGCCCGAGACTATCGGAGCTGCCGACTTCTTCTGCCGTTTCTGGCTGGAGATATGGCGAGTTCACTGATAGAAACTGCAGTGCCAGACTGCGAGGCGACCGAATCTCTAGGCGGGCACCTAACGTCAGCACTCGCGAACGGACCACGGGACCACCGCGCTCGGGTCACTCCGATGCCCGAAGCAAGCCACGGACCCATGACGTTCACCCTTCACGTCGACGCACTTCCGAGTAGCCACTGGGGCTCGGAGATGGACCGTCTCGCAGCTCATCTGGCGCAGCGAAGAGGGGAGTATTTAGGGGAGTTACACCTCTGCCCAAGTTCCTCATCCCCTCAATCTACCTCGCACCCAACGTAACTCTCATCAGCCGAGCGTCTTGATTCCAACCCAACAAAAAGGACAACAATAGCGACCAAAATGAAAGTCCTCGCGATCGGCGCGTCTCGCAACGTCGGCTACTTCGCGGCTCTGAACATCCTTAAAGGTGACGAGAGCACCACTGTGGTGTTTCAGCTGCGCAACGTCTCGGCGTTCGACGAGGACGCTGAGATGCAGCAGTTCATCAAGTCCGGACGAGCGAACCTCATCAAAGGCGACGCCCTTGTGGAAGACGACGTTCGGAAGACGTGGAACGAAGCGAATGCGGATGGGATTCCCGTGGACGTCGTTCTATTCACCGTCGGTGAGCACACGAGGTTTCCATGCACACCTGGCCCGATCTTTAACTAACTCTTTGACTCTTAGGCGGTACACCTAAATTCACTTTCACCAGAGGCTTGGTCATCGACCCTCCGGACCTCTGCACCTCCGCTTTACTGAATGTTCTCTCCACGCTCCGGCGGACCCAACCACAACCGAAACTGATCGCCATCACTTCCAACGGCGTGACGCCCTCCACACATGGGGGTTTGCCGTTCCTCTCGCGGGCGTTCTACGCGCTCATCACCGTCCCGCACGCGGACAAGTTCGGCATGGAGCGCGCGTTGTACTGGTCCGCTGGGTGGGCGTGGAAGGAGTCGGACGGCGAGCCGGAGGGGCACATCCTCCCTCACGACTGGCAGGCGCGACTGGGCGGGCAGGAAGGGTGGTTGAAGAACGTCGTCGTGGTGCGCCCGGCGATCTTGACAGATGGAGTGGAGACGGGCAAATGGAAGGCTGGGGTGGAACTACCTGGATTGTGGACGGTCAGCAGGAAGGACGTGGCCAAGTTCGTGTCGGATGAGGTTTTGAAGGAGGGCAAGTGGGACGGGAAGCCTGTTTCGGTTGGATTTTGAGGCAGGTTTTCAATAGAGTGTGTGCGTTGTTGGTGAAGAGAGGAGGTTTTGTATTTTAGCTTTTATGACTTTCTTCATGTTTCGTGCATCGGTTCGTCGTCACTTTCCTTTGGACGCCGCATGCGCCATTAGCGTCGACTTGCCCTCTCTTTAACGTCAACATCAGTGTCTGTGGACAACGAAAACCGTCATCTGACCTCCATTCAGCGTGTATGGTCTCCTGCCCTTTCGGCTCGCTCGACCGTCCACTCTCCCCTCGAACCGTCCCTTCTGGCTACCCCGATACCATCCCTCTCCAATCCCCTACATACACATGTTGGTCCGGCGGCGCCTTCGAGCCGTCGATGCATTACGCCTTTCTTCATCATGTTATCGAATGAGACGTAAGTTAGCGAAGACTCAACACGGGTACCGATTTGACATCGACCGTCGTCCATCTCCGACCATTTGAGAGTGTATGATAGACGACCAAATTGTTATAGGTACATTATGCAATCCAAGGGCAACTAATGTACTCGGTATGCGATGATGAAAGTCTGCTAGCCGGGAGAGCGAGGCGGCCTTTTAATAACCCGTCGGGTTTCTCATCATGAACTGAAATATGAATCAGTGTGGGACACAACACATTCCCCTCTTTTAGCCTTCGCCGGGACATTAGCGGTCTGGTGGGTAAGCGATGAGCTCGGAAACCGATCCCATATTTGTAGTGTCAAAATCGCAATAGAACCTCGCACGAAGATTTAGTAGGGCGACGCAATCGAAACAGGACCTCGAAGTACTTCTATCGAAGCGACAAATACGCTGTGTCGCTCAAGCTGGTCTAATTTCGTACACGGTCATCGTATGCACCGTACTGTAGATGACGCCGGAGACGGACATCAGAGTATTAGGCATTAGGCGAGCGTTCGCTGCGGTACAGCACAGAAAGACATCGCATGCGTACGCCAACTTTTGGGGTCGTTTTCGAACAAATTCAGTCAGAGGTCGTACCGCAGCGCTACTTGTTTGTTTATATGCAGTATGATCTAAATTCTCCTTCCGCTCACGAGGGAATAACGGTCCATTCGTCCTTGTAGTGTGTGCACCCCCCTCGACGAGCGCCGGGGCCCCACCTACCTGAGAAGGGCATTCTACGCCATCTCCGTCGTTCTCCGCCATAAAGCCGGTTCCAAACCCCACCCGCCAAGCCATTCCCTTTTCTGGTCAGTGTTCCGACGTTCTGATTGGCTGAGACGCAACCATGAGGCCCTCTGTGGCTGTGTGGGCCGGGAGACGTCCGAGGATGGGGTGCATAGACTTTTGGAAGTCATTGATAATCATACCGTGGTTCTACGACGCTCGGCCCAACCCCGAACTGGGAGTCGGCGACCTGCCGAATCTGGAGGGGCGTCTGATGTAAGCGGCGGCAAACGGATTACAATATCATCGGGTTCGGGCTTACTCCGATGCCCTAAGCGAAGCGACGAACCCATCCGTGTTCACCTTCCACATCGACCGCACGTCCAAGGAACCACTGGAGCACGGCGATGAAACGTCTCACAGCCAGTCTGGCGCAGCGAAGAGGAGGGGTATTTAGGGAGTGACACTTCTCCGAGCTCTTCATCTCATCAACGTTACTACAACCCAACCAACCAAGTGTCCAATTCACATCCAATCCACCCCAATAAGAATACTAGCGACAATGAAGGTCCTCGCAATCGGCGCATCTCGCAACATCGGCTACATGGCGGCGCTGAACATCCTCAAAGGTGTCGAGGGCAGCACCGTGGTGTTCCAGCTTCGTAACGTCTCTGCGTTCGACGAGGACGCTGAGATGCAGCCGTTCGTCAAATCCGGGCGAGCCAAGCTCGTCAAGGGTGACGCGCTTGTTGAAGACGACGTTCGGAAGACATGGACCGAAGCGAACGCGGACGGGGTTCCCGTGGACGTCGTTCTATTCACCGTCGGTGAGCACGCGCTTTCTCTGCACAACCTAGCCCAATCGGCTCACTGACTCTTGACTCTTATTAGGCGGCACACCCAAATTCACTCTCAACAAAGGCTTCGTCATCGACCCTCCGAACCTCTGCACCTCGGCGCTGCTCAACGTCCTCTGCGCGCTCCCGCGGACCCGACCGCAACCGAAGCTCGTCGCGATCACCTCCAACGCCGTGACGCCCACCACGCACGACGATTTGCCGTTACCCTCGC
>WSUD01000904.1:0-10297 GCA_019633495.1 Tulasnella sp. 427 | reverse complement strand
GGCTGAGAAGGCTCCTCGGACGTAGTTCATAGCCGGTGTGTGGTGGTGCGGGGAAGGACGACGAGCAGACGATGAGAATGGTGTTGAAGTGCAAGTGAGTAATAAAGTAAATGCGAGGACGTGGAAGGTGAAGGCGTGTGTGGTGGATGAGTGGTACGATGGGGGGAAGTCTTTGGGGGAGGAAGTGAAAGTGTTGGGATTTAGTCTGTCCCTTTTCATGAATCTACCACGTGAGTTTCCATTGCCCCTTTCGATTGCCAGTAGATCCTTTTCCACTCCACCCACACCCATTCGCTCATCATCAGGTATATCGTCACGTTTGCCACCTTCAGCGATCTTCATATCACCAAATTAGTCTTTGGTCAACGGCCTCCGCATCCGTCGACACCGTCATCCACAGCGAACGACGCACGGACGTCCCATCCCCGAACAAGCATTGGCCAGCGCTTACTGACCCACCCCCCGAACGTGTACGGGGCGAGTAGAGGCGGCACGTAGATCTTCTATCTCGTTCCTGCTTTATCTCAATTGACCACCGGCGGCTACCACCCTACATGCCTTCCCCTTCGCAGGAGCGATAGGAGAGATCCCCGCGGGGGTCATCTGTGAACGATGAACGTGCATCCTAAGCTCGGGATCCTTCCGACCTCCTCCAAATCGAAGTGACTGGACAAAAAGCTATCAAGTGTAGACGATGAGCGGACGACGTTTAACCTTTCAGACTTGCCCGAACATCAACTTCAATTCTGCCGTCCCCGCCGCTCGGAGCCTTACCCCAAACGAAAAAGGAGTCCCCGATGATGACGTCATCTCCGCTTCCCTCGATTCGGTAACACCTTACCCGCTCATATTATAAACCTATAGTCGCATTAAACAATCCATCGAGAAACATCCGATTGACATTTCTCGAAACCGAAATCTACCCGAGTCCATTTCGGACTGCGGCCTCAAATAGCCGCCGCGCCCCAACGGAATATCAGCTGTCACGTGATGGTCCGACTGAAGCGGCGATTCAAAGCGCGCGCGAGAGTGAGCGGCTATCCCTGAAAAAGTCATCGGACCATATTCAAGTTCCTCAGAGCGGTGGCTAGATGACGTGTTTAAGCAACTCCTTGGGGGAGCCTGCTTTATAGGGGCCACAGCGTCATATAGAGGTGGGGTCCGACTTTCAACGAAAGCCACGTCGTAAATTGGGAAATGTTATCCAGTAACTGTGACGCGTACTGTGAACAAGGAAATCGAAAAACGAAGCAGTGTGATCTCCACCACTACATAATCGTACATCCACCCGAAGACGCCGAACTGTTCGTCGTCGGCGCAGGTCTCGGCGGCGGCCTCGCGACAATGGGCGTGGGCTTTTTGTAAACCACGACGTACGCCGGCCGAATCGCGTCGTTCTTGTATAGCACTTGCTCGTCATAGTTGAGGCTTACCCCAACTTCTCCCAGAACCTACGTACGTACACGAATGGGGTTAGGACCGTCTCCACGACGTGCCCAGCCTCGAACCGACTCACTGAGTCGTATCCAGACGGAGGCTCCGTGAGATGAACCGTGTCTCTGTAGAGAACGCTACTTTTCCCCAAGGCGACTCGCGCGACGATTACGACTTTGTTCTCCCAGAATATGGGCGTGTTCGAATAATCGTCCGCCCTGTTCCCGGGAACTGACATCAACTTGTCGACTACGACGGTGATCACGCGACTTACTTTGACGAGACGCTGGAGGTATAAATCCCGGTTCCGAACCTATCGATCAACCAGCCAAATCAGCTCTGTGCTTTTGCTTTGTTGGATATACTTGACTCCTTGCCTTTTGAACGCCTTCCCCGCTGAAGTTGCCTTTGAAACCAAGAACGACGTCCGGAGAATCGAGCAGAGGCAGCACATTTTTGCCTCGCAAAGCTCCATGTTTCCGTCTCCATCTTCATCTTCATCTCCGTCCCCGAGCGAGCAGTATCGAACCGTACCATGGAACACGAGCTTCTCGTTCGCTCCGTCCAAGTAGTTCCGTCGTTCCAGGAGCCCTCTTCATATGCACAGTGGTTCAAGTTCAGAGCGCACTACTGCTGTCTAGGACGCTTTCTCCAACTTACTTGTAGGTCTCGTAGGATTTGTTCAGGTGGTCGGGCAGCTCTACAGCGAATATCCGGATGATCTTGGGCTGAGATTTGTGCGGGTGCTTCCATCCATCTTTGAAGAGGTTTGCCACTGCCGCAAAAGCATAGACGTCTGATATGTCAACCTTTCGGTGAATGAAACCAAGAAGTGCAAACCTTTCTGATACTCGTCCCCGTCGTCTTTCCAGTCAGACTGTGTGATCCTTCTCAACGTGGTGGTTGTCTTTTTGGGAGGTGGCCGTGGAGGAGGAGGAAAAACACAGGACGGCGCCGCTAAAGTTGGGACACTCGGTCTTGACGTCGATGCGCCTTTCGCGCCAGCCGAGCCGTCGTCGTCGTCTTGCTGCTGCCCGGTATTTTGGACACTTACCGCATGATCAACCCGAGCAGCTTTTTTCTTTGTACCTTTCTGCTTGGGGTTGTTTGATGGTCCGGGGCTGCTTTTGAACGAGTGCTGAATCCGACAGTAGTCGTCGACGTCGTTGGCGATATTGAAAGGAAGGTTATGCGAAAGCGAGCCGTCGTCCCAAACGATGATCCAGACTCGAGCTATTGGGGATAAAACTATGGTCTGAGCTCACAAATCCCTGTCAGAAAGAGCCTGATTTATGTATTCTCATCCTCCTAGGGGCGGGGGTACTCACCGAAACCCTTTTCTTGACCTTCCAACCCGCGGCCAGCTCGGTTTGGAACGGCTTCCCGCACCTATGCTGTACGTGCCAGTTTACGCTGAGTGCCCAATCACCACTGTGCCCCAGACACACAAAGCCAATCTGGTTGTTGGACTTGATGTCGGCCGTTTTGGAGTCGAGCGTTGGCTCGAACCTCCCGTAGTTGCTGTTGAGGGAACGGAAGCGCCCAAACGAGCCGCCTGAGACTTTACGGACACCCCAGTGGTCTCCGTTAGGGCCCAGACTGAGCCTGTCCAGTTTCGCGTTGTACCCTACCGCTAACTCCAGAGAGAGACCAGCGGAAAGCTCTACGGGTAGCGATTCAGAAGGCAGACCAAGCCTGTTTCACGTCTTACACACCTTGCTTTTCCGGACCTTTCGTTCGGTATCTGACGTACCATCTTCCGACAGTGCCCAGATCGAAGTCAAGCAACTCGTTCACGGAGAGCTTCTGAAGAACCGCGATGAGTTCATTTGGTATATTGTGCCTGTTAATAAGCAGGGGTAATTAGCGGTTGATAGCAATCGGCGTTCGGGGTGGTGCGTTCACCATTTGATTCCTTTGGCGGAATGTATCACCCAGGAGTGGTCCCCATTATACTCGCCCAGCGCAATCCGGTAATGGCTTCTGGGGGCTGGCATTCAAGGTTGGAAGAGGAAAGCTGAGATGAGCGATTACTAGTGACAACATGTCAGTTCATTTTCGAAGCGATTGCTCTGAACACGAGGACTACGCGACGTCGCTGCCTGATACGTGAAGGGAGGACCAATATTTCACTCGATTTGGAATAGTCACGTGTCCGCGTATCGGACAATAAAAATCGCCGCCGTTCCAGTGCTGGTCTACACCCGATCTCCCGTCCTGCAAGCGACAATTTCAACACAATCGATGTACCTCGAGAAGCTCTCGCACTTGCTTTAGAAGAAGCTCTTTGGGCTGGACGGTGAATGTAGCTCCGCCCCGACGAACCTAGTAGGTTTGTACAGCTCTTGGCGGCGAGTGGCTGTCCCTGAACCTTGGAGACCGGTGACCCATGTCTTTCAGGTATTTCTACATGCTGAGACGTCAATGTGGCGGGCTTAATCTCCATAGCACCCCAAAGCATTATCTACATAATCGTACAATCACCCGACGAAGCCGAGCTGGTTGTCGCTGCCGTCGATATCCGACTGGGTCGAATGGTCGTCGCAGCCGGGGCAGGCTGATTCTTACTGGCAATCTGGCTCGGAGCAGGCTGGAAGACGGGTCTCGTTCCAGGTGCTATTATCTCAGGCTTTTCGTATGTCACGATGTACGCCGGCCGGATCGCTTCGTCCTTGTAGAGCACTTGCTCATCGTAGTTGAGACTCCCTCCGACTTCCCCGAGAACCTAAAAAACGGTGCGCGGCTTCGTTTAGCACGTCATATAATTGAGTGAACAACACCGAAAAGCCACCTACCGAATCGTAGCCACTAGGAGGCTCCATCAAGTGCGCAGTATCTAGGTAGTGAACGCTACCTTTTCCTAGCGCAACCCGCGCGACGATCATTACTTTATTCTCCCAGAACACCGGTGTGTTCATGTAATCGTCTGCTCTGCTCTTGCAACAGATTAGTTAAATCCTGACTTCTCAAACGCTTCCGAGCGACATACTTGGAGGACACGCTGGATGTATAAATCCCCGGTCCAAACCTGAGACAGCATACAGTTAAGCTTCACATTCTTCTTCTTCAAGTCCCGGCTCCCATAAACTCACCTCTTGAACGCCTTCCCAGCTGATATCGCCTTTGAGACCAAGAACGACGTCCGCAAGATCGAGCAAAGACTGCACATGCTGTGCTCGCACAGTTCCGTGTCGTCATCTTGCTCTCCGACTGAGCAATATCGATAAGTGCCGTGGAAGAGATACTTCTCGTTTATGCCGCCCCAGCCGTGTCGTCGACCCAACGAGGTTCTATGTATACACGTAAAAGAGTTAGAGAGAGTCCCAAAGCGACCGCTAACTTTCACTCACCTGTACGACTCGAACGACTCGCTCAAGTAGTCGGGAAGGCTGACAGCAAATATTCTTAAAACCCTTGGACAGATCTTGTTCGAATGCTGCCAGCCGTCCCGGAAGAGGCCAGAAACTAAGAAGACCAGCGAGCCACCGCGAAGTCAACAATCAAGAGACTCTGGCTCATAGGACACCACGCACTCTTTTCGTACTCGTAGTAACCCTCAAAGCTACTCCGATCAAGCAGTCTCAGTGTAGTAGTAATCTTTTTTGGCGGAGGTGGAGGGGGAACGTAGTGCGAGCTCGTCCATCTCCAGCTAGCGTTCCCTTCCCCTCCAAGCCATTTCAAAGCTCGAACACTGTCTATTGGTGCCGAGGTACTCTGTGACGCCAGTGCGGGCGCGGCCGTTGCGGTGGTCTTGAGGATCGGCACGACTGGCGCTGCCGTCGGGGCCTGCAGAGCTTTCAAGGCAGGAGGAGGCTGGTAGTTGGCCGACTGGACGGCTTGGGAGCTAGCTCTTCGGGCTGCAGTTGTTGATCGAGTTGAAGTCGCTGGCTGAACCGTCTTCGTCACGTTTGGTGTAGGTAACGAGATCAGGGCAACGACAGGCGCGCTGAATAGAGATTTGATCAGCTGCCCAAATTGAGTGCTAAGGCTTCGCGCTGAGTTCGCCGTGTGATTATTAGTTGTTTGTGTTAAAGCCATCCGCTGGACGGTCTGGGCGGATGAGTTACCGGCACTGAGTGATTGTCTGCCCCGTCCCGCGGGTTTCGGCTTTGGGCCTCTCTTCCCAGAGCCCTTCGAGGCGTTCTTAAGCGAGTGTTGTATTTGACAGTAGTCACCGACATCATTGGCGATGTTCAGAGGAAGGTTATGCGACAGAGTGCCGTCTTCCCAAACGATTATCCAGACCCGTGCAAGAGGGGATAAAGCTACCGTCTGAGCTCATAGCATCGTCAGAGAAGAATTAATGCGGGTGCGTGTTGAAAACGTACCGATACACGTTTTCTGACCTTCCAGCCTCCCGCCAACTCTTTCTGGAAGGGGTTTCCACATCTATGCTCTAGGTGCCCATTCACGCTGAACGCCCAATCGCCATTACACCCTAGCGACACAAACGAGATCTGGTTGTTCGACTTGATGGCTGGTGTTTTGGAGTCGAGTAGTTTCTCGAACCTCCCGCTGTTACTGACTGAGAGGAAGCGCTCGAATGAGCCGTCTGCGGTTTGGCGAACTCCCCAGTGGTCCGAGTCAGGCCCGAGGGTGAGCCTGTCGAGCTTCAAGTTAGCCCCTTGCCTTAAATCGGCCAATAGACCGGCGGAAAGCGCTGCGAGAAAACGTTGGTCTCAGGCGGTCATAGTCATCTTCCCGCGCGTACCTTGCTTTTCCAGCCCTCTCTTGCGATACTTGACAATCCACCTCCCGCCAGTTCCCAAGTCGAAGTCCAGCAGCTCGTTCGCGGAGAGGCTCTGCAGCAGCGTGGCCAGCTCATTCGGTACGTGATGCCTGTTCACAGGGGAGGCGTTCAATGCTAAATGGGGGTCAACACAACTCGAAATGGTGCCCATACCATTTGATTCCTTTAGCGGAGTTGATCACCCAAGAGTGATCACCGTTATACTCGCCCAGCGCAATTCGATAATGCCTTCTGGGGGTTGGCATTCAGGGTTGTAGAAGAATGAAGACGTGAATGGTAGAGGTGGCAGGCGTCCAGAAAACGGTATATACTTTGAACATAAGAACTTGCGGGGTCACTGCCAGGGAGGGCCCCATTTTAACTTCTTTTGGAAGCAAAGTTGTCACGTGTTCAGTTGTCACTCGGAAGGTCGAGATCGCCTAGAAGAGATATAGCTGCTGGAGAGAAAATACTTTCCCACCCGACAATGAATGCTAGCTGGCCTGCCCTGCCGAGTGGCTTTCTCCCCGCTCATCACGTGCATCTCTGAAACCACCTCAGCAATTTCGGGAAAACCATTCAGACCTTTTCCTTGCCGACTGTCGCTCAAGGGGCAGGCCATGATGAATACAAGACGGAGACTGAGGTGTCAAGATGACCTGCCTAAACAACTTCCTAGGGAATCCTGCCTTCGAAAGGTCACAGCGTCATATAGTTGGGTGTCCGATTTCAACAAAAGCCACGTAAAGTAGGATACGGTATCTGGTGATAGTGATCCAAGCTCAAATGACGGGGCTACATCGTACGGTGGGCAAGGAAATCAGACCGACGCAGTGGTCTCTGAGTCTCCATGATCGGAAATCCACCCGAAGACGATGGACTGTTCTTCTTCGGTGCGGATTTTGGTGGCGGTCTCGCAACAATCGGTGTGGGCCGCTCGTAAACCACGACGTATGCCGGTCGGATAGCATCGTCTTTGTATAACACTTGTTCGTCGTGGTTGAGGCTCATACCCACTCCTCCCGAACCTAATTACGCAAGTCTGATTAGAACATTCTCTATGACGTGACCAGCTTTAAGCAGCTCACCGAGTCGTATGAGATCCGCGCGGGGGTTTCACTGAACGATGAACGTGCATCCTAAGCTCGGGATTCTTCCGACGTCCTCCAAGTTGAAGTGACTAGACGAAGAGGTATCAAGTGTAGACGATGAGCGGACGACGTTTAACCTTTCAGACTTGCCTGAACATCACTTCAATTCTTCCGTCCGACCGCTCGGACCCAAAGCAAAGCGCTCTACCCCAAACCGAAAAGGAGTCCCCGCGGATGACGTCATCTCCGCTCCCCTCGATCCGGTAACAACTCACCCGCTCATATTATAGACCTTTAGTCTCATTAAACGGTCTGTCGAGAAACATCCGATTGACATTTTTTCGAACCGAAATCTACCCCAGCCCATTTCGGACTGCGGCCCATATAGCCGCCGCGCCCCAACGGAATATCACCTGTCACGTGATAGTCCGACGGAAGCGTTGATTCAAAGCGCGCGCGTGAGTGAGCGGCTGTCCCTGAAAGGTCATCGGACCATATTCCTCAGAGTGTTTAGATGACGTGTTTAAGCAACTCCTTGGGGGAACCTGCTTTCGAGAGGCCACAGCGTCATACAGAGGTGGATCCGATCTCAGCCAAAACCACGTAAATTGGGAGGTGTTATCCAGTAACGGTGACGCGTACAGTGAACAAGGAAATCACAACCGAAGCAGCGTGGTGTACTACCCTAGATACCTGTACAACCACTGGAAGACACCGAGCGAGCCATTCATCGTCGGCGCAGGTCTCGGCGGCGGGCTCGCAACAACGACGGGCGTGGGCTTTTCGTAAACCACGACGTACGCCGGTCGAATGGCTTCGTCCTTGTACAGCACCTGCTCGTCATGGTTGAGGCTTATTCCCACTTCTCCCAGGGCCTTTCGTACACGAAATGCGATTAGCGCGGTCTCCACGACGCGACTCCCAGCTTTCAACTGGCTCACCGAACCGTATCCATACGGGGCCGCCGTCAGGTGCACCATGTCTCTATGGAGCGCACTGCTTTTCCCCAAGGCTACTCGCGCGACGATCACGGCTTTGGTCTCCCGGTATACATGCTCGTTCGAATAATCGTCCGCCCTGGTTCCAGAGAACTGACATCAGCTCGTCAACTCCGACTTCGATCGTGCGGCTTACTTTGACGATACGCTGGACGTATAAATCCCGGTTCCGAACCTAACAGTCAAAGAAACGAAAAAACTGTGTGAGCTTCTCGCTCTCCTGGGGAGATTCGCAACTCCCCCCACCTCTGGAACAGCCTCCCCGCCGAGCCCGCCTTCGAAATCGAAAACGACGTCCTCAGGATCGAGCAAAAGCTGCAGATACTATGCTCGCACAGTTCCGTGTCGTTATCTCGCTCTCCGACCGAGCAATATCGATGAGTGCCGTGGAAGAGGTACCTCTCATTTATGCCGTCCCAACCGTGTCTTCGGCCTAGCGAGGCTCTAATACGCATGCAAAGTCAGTGAAAAAAGGTGGTTTTCGCTCTCTCCGAAACAGACAAAGTCAACAGCTTTACTCACTTGTACGACTCGTACGACTCGCTCAAGTGGTCGGGCAGACTGACAGCGAAAATCCTTAAAACCTTCGGACGGACCTTGCCCGAGTGCTGCCACCCGTCCCGGAAAAGGCCAGAAACTACGAAAGACGATGAGCAACTCCGGAAAACCGCGCGAAGTCAACCATCATCGTGGAAAACGGCACGTACTCTTTTCGTACTCGTAGTCATCCACAAATCCATCACGATCAAGGAGCCTCAGCGTAGTGGTCATCTTCTTCGGCGGTGATGGCGGGGAAACGTAGTACGAGCTTGACCTTCCCCAGCAATAGTCCTCTTCCTCATCTGCCCATGACTCTCCCCAACAATCGTCCTCTTCATCATCTAGCCACCTGAAACGCCGAACGCCCCCGAAGGGTGCTGTAGTCCTAGCGATCGGCGGAGCAGGTGTTGCTCTCGGGATCTGCCAAGTATTGAAAGCAGGAGGAGGCTGAGTGGGTGCTGTTGATCTCGCGACAGGAGATTGCACCGAGGGCGTCGCTGGCTGAACACGTTGCAATGAGGGAGTTCGCTGTATCGGGCGTGGGACGGTAGGTGAAGGTGCAGCGCTGGGTACGATATCTCTCGGCATTGACGGGGGATTGAGCTGATAATTGGCGGACTGAGTGGTATGTTAATAACTCGGCTATGCTTTACTTACTATTGGACTCGTCGGCTGAGCTGAAGGCTCAGGCTGGGCCGTCTTCGTGGACGTAGGGAACGAGATTGGGACAACAGGAGGGGCGGTGAGTAGAGATTCAATCGGCTGCCCAAAGTGAGCGCTGCGTTTATTTATTGAGCTCACCGTTGGACTAGCTGCTTGCGTTGAAGTCATCTGCTGGGCGGATGGGCTGCTAGCAGTGAGGGATGATAGTTCGTTCCGCCCCGCTGATTTCACCCTTGGAGCTTTCCTTTTCGCACCGTTCGCCACTTTCTTAAGTGAGTAATGGAGCTGGCAGTAGTCATTGACAACGTTGGCGATGTTGGGAGGAAGGTTGTGTGACAGAGTGCCGTCGTCCCAAACGATGATCCACGTTCGTGACATAGGAGAGAGAACAACGGTCTGGGCCCGTAACACCGTCAGTGAATACACCTTCAGGACTACTGAGGGTCCGTGGTAAGAACGTACCGACACATGTTTCCGGATCTTCCAGCTGCCCCTCAACTTGTTCTGCAACGGTTTCACGCATCTATACTCTACCTGCCCATTCACGCCGAACACCCAATCGCCATTATGCCCCAAGGCCACAAAGGCAATCTGACTGTTTGAGTTGATGTCCCCTAATGTGGAGTCGAATAGTTTCTCGAACCTCCCGCGGTTAGTGACGGAGAGGAAGCGCTCGAACGAGCCGTCTGCGGTTTTGCGAACTCCCCAGTGGTCAGTGTCAGGACCGAGAACAAGTCTGTCGAGCTGCACGCTAGGTCCCTGGCATAACTCCGCCAGTAGACCACCGGAGAATGCTGGGACAGACGTTAGTATGAGCCAGTCGTGGTACTTGTCTCGCACAC
>WSUD01000902.1:0-10314 GCA_019633495.1 Tulasnella sp. 427 | reverse complement strand
ACGACGAATCTCGTCGCTGAGATCATGTGCGTGCAATCTGATCCACATGAACTTCACGCGGTAAACTAACCGTGACCTGTCTGCAGAGAGACGGCAGCGCTCGAAGATCCAAACCTCTTCTTCCCTCTGCTCGACCTCCTCGTCCATCCAGGAACCTTTGAATATCCCCTCATCACCGAATCCCCTAAGGGCCTTTACATCAATGCTCTCAGCGCGATCAAGGAGTCAAAGCTCCTAGAGGGAGACGGCGTTCTCGACTCGTTCGAAAAGTCGTTGGCATTGCGTGCGGCCTCTCCGCGACTCGAAGCCTTCCACAGCTACTACACTCAGCGTTACGGGGACCCCACGCCGACCAAGCAACAAGATCCCAACTGTGTGGCCTGGGTCGACTGGTATGGACAGAGAATATGTAGACCAGACGATCTTTTCGCCGCCGCTGGGTATCATTGCCCTGGCTGGGTCGAGTTCATGGGTCACCGTGTCTGCGGGGTTGAAGACATCGACCAGCTACCCACACACCAAAGCAAGTACGTGTCCTATCATATATATCATATAATTTATGGGTTGCTGAGATGTTTCACCTCTTGAAGGGCTCATGATGAGCCGCAGTCGTTGACTTTCGACCACATCTTCCCCGCTTCTTCATCCTCGACAGCGAAAACCGCCATTCTGTACGGCTCCGTCTCGTCTCCCAACTTCTTCTCTCTCCACTATACTCTCTATCAGCTAGCCAAGCGGGATGACCATCCTATTCGATACGTCTTCCGTCACCTGCCCCCACTCCCATCCGCTCCAGCGAATCCGGCTTACTTGACGGGCTATGGCGTCGCTATGGACCTCAAAAAGATGGACTACCTTGCGCTCGATGATCGCAGAACTCAGGGCTCTAAGTCAAGCAAGACAGGCGATGCCCAGAAAGTCCTATCAGACGAGAAGGAAGCTACGCCCGAGGAAGACCCCATCCTGTCTCTCCTTCCCAAAGCCGAAACCCCAATCGACCTCGGAAAACCTCTGACGAACGACGAGCTCACCGCTCTCGGCTTCAAGACCAGTCAAGTCATCTTGGAATCCCCGAACCCGCTTGCGACTCTCAAACAGCTTTCTCAAAACTTCCCCAAGTACGCAACGTCCATAAGCCACCGCGTGAACCCTCTCAACGAGAGCATCGTCGTGGCTCTTGGAGATAACATGAGGAAGGTCCAATCGGGAGCAAACATGGTTTGGTTGAACGGTCGGCCTGTGCAGGCGACCGATATGAATCCTTTCGCGTAAGGGCATCGTTCTGTCCAGTCTTTGGCTGCATCTCACCGTGGCTGTATATATCATTATATCTCAGGCTCCTTCGTCTCATGCGGAAAGAACGCAAACTCATTAGCCAACTTACCTCGGCTGGACTCTCCCGATCCGAAGCTGTCGAGATCCTCACCCACCCTTCTCTAACCAAACCGAGCGCCGGTCAACTCTTGGAAGGAATGTTTGACGCCAGTGACCGCAAGGATGGCGGAGGTGTCATCATCTGGCTTAACGATTTGGAGAAGGAGGACAGGTACAGCCGTTGGCCTTCCACCCTTGACACCGTTAGTACATTTCTCGCTTCCTCGGGCGACTCGACTCACCTACAGCGCGTCCCTAGATTATGAAGCCCGCGTACGGCGGTCAAGTGGCTCCAGTCAGGCGAAACCTTTTCAACATCATCCTGGCTCTCGACTTGTCCAAGACCACGAGCGTATCCACGCTCAATCTCGTGACTAGTATCGTCCAGCGAGGCTATCCTTTCCGCTTCGGTGTTGTTCCAATCGCGGAAACCGAGGACGGTACGAATTTCCTCCTCGCCTTCATGTATCCCTGAGTTTACTGACGCAAAATGTTCCTCCCATAGCCACGGCGATTGCAAAAGTGTTCTACTACCTTAACGAGCAATTCGAGCCTCTTCAAGCAGCTGGGATCTTCATGAAGGTCCGTTTGCGTATTCCCTTTGAAGTGTCGCAGTGCAACTTACAACTCCTCGAATAGGCCGCTGATGCCCGTCGACCAAGCCTCTCCCTCGAATCTCTAGAGCGTGTCTTTACAAACGTGGCAGTCTCGGAGCCGGAAGACGCCAAAGTACCATGGAAGACTTTCGACGAAATCACCTCGTCGTGGGACTCTGTGGATCTCATCAACCGCTTGACTAAGTATTGCGAGAGGTTGGCATTGACGAACGAGGCTTCCAAAGGAGGCCATCTCTTTGTGAACGGGAAGTATTCTCCACTTAGCGATGTACGTTTAAAGCCTTTTAGTCTCGCCTTACCTCATGCTGAGTTGGTCTGTTGAACCTCGCATAGGATTGGATCAGGAACTTGCAAACGGATGTTGGAGAACAGACTCAGTTCCTCCAGGAAGCGGTGAGCGCTCATAACCCGAACAAAGTTTGCACCAGCTGAACCACGACTCTAGATCTGGGGCGGAGAAGTCGTTGACAGTGAAGAGCTTGACATGTCCAACTGGTTCTACGACCTGCCGACAACCGCTGCAACTCGCAACGCTCACATCTATCCTTCTTCGTCCGGAGCTTCCGCTCTCAAAATCATCTCGATGACCGATGTGAAACTACCTGGCACATTTATTTATCATCGTAAGCTGTTCCTCCCGACTGCTTTCGAGACACTTAATTAACGTATTCATGATACGACTTCCAGCTGAGACCAAGTCCGCAGCCTTGTCAATTTGGATTGTCGGAGATCTAGAGAACCCCAGCGTCGTGAATTTGATCGTGGAAGGACTTCAAGCCATGGTGAGTCTTGGGTTGACCCAGTGCTCGTACATTTAAATCTGATGAATGTCATGTTTACCAGACCTCTGCTTCGTCTTTCCGACTCTCGTTCGTCCACGTTCCAAATCCAGCCGATACTGCTCCTCCCAAGATCGCCCCTGCTCTGTTTGGTGCCCTCATATCCGAGCCGCTCGCATCTCCCGATGATATCATCGAGCTGATCACGTCGATCACGTCGTCCGATGAGGCTGCTGCGGCGATCCTCTCCAAGATTCGAGGCGATGGCGATGGCGAACTCACTATGGAGAAAGCTCTCGAGTTGATGGAACGAGGAATCAAGATTTCTCAGCAGATTGGGTTCAAGCAAGGCGACGTTGGCATCATCGTGAACGGAAGGGTATGCAAATTCCGAATCATCAGCGCGTCTGGTATGCTAACCCGGCATCCGATTTGCAGGTTGTTGGTCCTTTGCCACCGAGCTCGTTTACCGCATCCGATTTCCACACTCTGGTCTCGTACGAGAAGAACAAACGCATCGCTCCCATTAACGAGGCACTACAGCTCGTCCTTGATGAAGAGCAAGACGACACCAGGTGAGGACACCTCCGTGACTAAAGACGAATAGAGAAATTGAGGTTGAAACTAGCTCCAGACTGACGGACAACCTGCTCGCCAAAGTATCGTCCATCATTCTGGCGGATCAAATACCCGAGTCAGGAATGGTAGAAACCACGCCAACTCCGCGAAGCCGCCCCTACTCCCTATTGGAGAGTGTCAATGCGTAAGGCTTGTCTCTGGATCATGTGGTCCTCGACAACTGATACTGGTTGGCACAGCTCATTCGCAATTGGTAATAACGAGACTGCCATGTTCCACTTTGGTATCATCCTCAATCCAGTTAGCGACATCGCGCAGAAATATTCCAGTCTTATGGAAGTGAGTCTCAGCTCCTGATGGTGATCTGTCCATCAACTCACGAGCGGATTTTAGTGGCTTGCGGAGGACGATCTCGTACATGCCGTTGTTTACCTTAACCCTCCGCACCAAGTCGAAGAGGTGAGGTTTGTGACCTCCTAGTTGAAACAGTCTTCTCATGCTCTCTCGTTCCTTCCAGATGCCTCTGAAGCGCTTCTACCGTTACAATCTCACACCTCGCCTCACATTCGATGAATCCACGTATGTTCTAATTCTCTTCGTAACTGGGGAGTTATTCAGTGTATCCCGTCCTTAGAGCTCTTTCAAAAGCTAAAGTGGAGTTTACTGGACTGCCACGAGACCCGATCTATACTCTCGGCATGGATGTTCCACAATCCTGGCTCGCCCGCCCTTCAGAGTCCGTACACGATCTCGACAACGTTCAGCTTTCATCTCTTGGAGAGTCGGAACAGGAGACAGGTGTCGAAGCTTTATTCAGGCTCGACTACCTTGTCATCGAAGGTCATGCACGCGACGCTCAGACAAGAGCACCTCCTCGTGGTCTGCAGCTTCAGCTTTCGTCCGACTCCAAGCCGGTTGCCGATACTCAAGTTGTCGCGAATTTGGGATACTTCCAGTTGAAAGCCAAACCCGGCGTCTTCCAACTTGAGATCCGTCAGGGTCGTGGTCAAGAGATCTTCGAGATGCTGAGCGCAGGAAACGAAGGGTGGGATAGCCCGTCCGTTGAAGCAGCAGGTGCCGACATCACAGTTGCCAGCTTCGAGGGCATCACTCTGTATCCGACGTTCCAACGTCGAGAAGGCATGGAGAATGCAGATGTTCTAGCTGAGGCTCCCGGCGATCACGGATTCTTCGGTAACATCGCGAGCAAGTGAGTAACCTGTCGCATCATTAAACGCAACCTTTCCTCTAATGCCCCTCGAAGGGTTGGATCTATTTTCGGATCTTCCCAGTCAACTGAAATCGTCAAACGTCAAGCCGATATCAACATTTTCACCGTTGCATCCGGGCATCTTTATGAGGTTAGTTCGTCCCAATCTAGTTCCCTATCTAAATCCTAATTGCTCTTTCAGCGTTTCGCATCCATCATGATCCTAAGTGTCATGAAGAACACGAGGAAAACCGTCAAATTCTGGTTCATCGAGAACTTCTTGTCTCCATCATTCTTGGTAAGATGGTATGCTCCCCTCATTCAAATTTCATGGCTAACTTTGGTGTGCTGCCTTAGGAATTCATCCCTCACTTCGCCGAAGAGTACGGATTTGAGTACGAGTTGGTTACTTACAAATGGCCGTCGTGGCTCCGCATGCCGACGGAGAAGCAGAGAATTATCTGGGGTTACAAGATTTTGTTCTTGGATGTCCTCTTCCCCATGGATCTCAAGAAGGTCATCTTTGTGGATGCAGACCAAATTGTCCGAACCGACCTTCATGAACTTGTGACGTTGGATCTTCACGGCGCTCCTTACGGCTATACTCCTATGGGTGACGACAGCGAAGACATGGACGGCTTCCGTTTCTGGAAAACTGGATATTGGAAAGACCATCTCCGAGGACGCCCTTATCATATTAGGTTAGTCTTTCAACTTGCCGATTCTAGGATGATTAATCACGCATGTTTTGACAGCGCGCTGTATGTTGTGGATCTCGTTCGTTTCCGCCAGGTAAGCAAGTCTTTTACTCCGTTCAATAAGTTCTGTCACTGACTCCAGTCCATAGCTTGCTGCAGGCGTAAGTCGTGGAAAGACCTTGATCGTTCTGTATTGTGACCTTAGTTCTCTTTAGGATCGTCTCCGTGGCCAATACCAAGGCCTTTCCGCAGACCCGCACTCGCTGGCCAACCTTGATCAAGGTAAGGATAGCTACTGGTACTATCGATTTAGACTACTCACTGTTCTCGCTTCTAGATCTCCCTAACAACATGCAGGCGGAGGTGCCAATCGTGAGTTATTTCATTACGGTGTTTGCATGCCGTTTAATCGTAACTTTCATCTAGTTCTCCCTCCACGAAGATTGGTTATGGTGCGAGACCTGGTGTAAGTCCCTTCATATTACCTCTTTCCTCTGGCTTCCTCGCTCATCCTTTTTCCTCATCCCCAGGCAGTAAGGATAGGTTCCATCGGGCCAAGACCATTGACTTGTGCCAGAATCCGAAGACGGTACGATATAACAACGTCTCTCGTGGGCGCTCGCTCACTTCACTCCGTTCACAGAAAGAGCCCAAGCTATCAAGAGCAAGACAGATTCCCGAGTGGGAGTTATTCGACATGGAGATCGCCACTTTCGCTCGGAAGCTTGCAGACTCTGGCCTCATCAGGTCACACGCGGCTGCCGAAAATGTTGACGCTTTGGCCGGTGAGGCTAAGCAGAGTGGTTCGGAGGCAGCAAAGGAGCAGCACGCGCAGGCGCATGAGGAGCTTTAGGGTCCATGTTGTAGTGTATATGAACCTCCATCAAATGGCACAAAGTTGTCACTTTCGAATTGCGTACTCGACAGCGAAACTGAAGCTTGGAACAAGTCCTATTAACCCCTAAGCCCATAGATAGTACACTCAACAAATACAATGTTCCAAAGAGACGCCTGCTACACTCGTTGTAGCCAGCCAACATCAAGACCGATCATAGATCTTCTTGCAGGAGGGTACGTTTCGTTCGACTCCCTCAAGAGTGTTGCTAGGCTGCGGCAGATCGCAATAGGATATGAGAGAATTTCAGATTGAGCGAAACTGGGGTGCTTCTCGACGATACTGGGGCAAGAAGTTAGCATCGACTTCATCGATAATGGAAGCACTAGACTGACCTCTTTTGGTTCAGTGACATCGTGCTACCTGGTTTGATCACAGTGTAAAAGACTTTCGCCGCTCGTGTGGTAGGTTGGTTCGGGAGGGCGTAGTGCGTGATTGATTGGTACGAGACGGTGATTGATGGATTGAACAACCAAATCTGCAAACAGAGCATCATCAGGGACGGCAGATACGGAACGAGCTGGAGAACAAAGCGAACCAGCATGCGAGCATTGTCCTCCTCTTCATCGCGTACGATGAATCGATGCGCTGCGTGAACCTGGCGGAGCTCCAGCATATCCGCGACAACAAAGGCGGACAAAGGTATTTTCGGAAGCCTAGAAACAATTAGTCAACATCGGGCAAATCCTCAGAATAGTTAAATGCACTTACTCCAGATTCGGACGCGTGGGTCTAAGGGCATACTTGGCAAGCCGGAACGATAATCTTGCCTCCCCGTTCAAATGCTGGCTACGACCTAAAATCGAGCCACACAGACAACGGACAAGCGATAAGTCGTCGGTAAGCTATGAATATGGCGAGCCGTCAGCATTCGAATTCCAATATTCCAACACGAACTAAGAAGAAGGAATGTCGCCTCATGTGTAGCCGCGGTGGCACGGGCACAGGCCACCGTAGTTGTTCATAAGGAAAACGGTCCCGAAGACCGATCGAAGAATATAGGGCAGTTGTATCGGCCATAAGCAACCGAAGTCACCTGCCATCCAGCCAAGGCGGCCCAGGAGACGGAAGACGCCACGCGAAACTAACGGGGAGCTTCGCGGGGTCCTCGCGTTGCCCAAGCACACTTCGACTGGGCAGCCACGAGTAACAAGCTCACGACGGCCTTCTTGCAGCCCGGATACGACAAGAAAACAGAAAGAAAGAGAAGGAGTCACAGAACAGCGGCGAACTCACCTGCGAGCTTGGTGACGTGTTCACATTTTCTCCAACCACCATCTCATCGTCGAACAGCACGTAACTCCCCCCGACGAACGCCACGCCTCTGTCAGGTACAAACACGCCCTGCCTATGTTTCCCGATGTGCTCCGTCAACTTCTGATCCTGATGGCACATCCACGCTTCGACGAACTCCTCCCAGTGCTCGGAGGGCAAATCACGGTAATCCCTGATCTTGCCGCACTGGACGAGCGGGAGGGAACACGACGTGCACACAAACGACGTCGGTTGCAAGGACTTGAGCTCGTCCGCGGGCATCAGGCGGGACAAGTCGTCTTCCGGTTCCGAAGGGATTTCGGCCAAGGCGGGAATATCCAACTTGATCTCGAGGTGTCCTTTGACGACCTTGACTTCGTGGTGACCAACGTTGGCAGGTGCAGGGAGAGGTAAGGCAGGCGATTCTAGACCACCGTTGCGGATGACGAAACGGTGGCTCCCGGTCAGAGTCCCGTCCTTGGTTGGGAGGACTTCGAACTCGACGTGACCCTTTGGTTCTCCCGAAGCGTATCGTAAATACACTTGCATGCTATGGATGTTCTTCTGGAACTCGGCCACATAAACCACTCGACCCGAATCCTCTGTACAGAATATGGCCCCGTCAGTCAATCCTGAAACAACCGAGCTGTCCGATCTTACCTTCGTTTTCGGACTTCTGAGTCAGTCCGGATGATTCACGAGTCATAGGCAGCGACCGTTCAGCAGTCTTGTAAGACGACGAGGACGACGAATGCTTGAACCAGGCAAAGTTGAGCGGTGGGGCCGAGTTGCTTCGACTCCTCGTTAGCTTCTTCAACAGCGTGACCGGGTTGGGACTCGACACAGGTGGGGCCAGGACGATCCGATTCGTCGATGGACCCGCGACGACCGACCTGGCGGATGCGCTGGACTTGCGCCGGGACTCCTTTTGCTTCCTTTGAAGGTCCACGGCCTCCAACTCCATCTCCCTCCGTTGCTCCTCGAAGAACTCTGGTAGCGTAAGCAGTGCGTTAGGGTTGAGCGTACGGGACAACGAGGCTGGTGGGAGGGCCTCTTCCATGAATTCGGGCAAGCTAAGGAGAGGTTCAGGCTCTTGCGGTAAAAACTCCTTAGGACCAGGGGGTCGGAGGGAGGCTCGCACAAACATCGCGTCCTGATTGTTAAAGCGACCTGCGTTTGAGTGCTTCACAAGCCGATCAACCAGCTGTTCACGCTACTCGCGAGCATTGACGATCAGTACCACAGTTTTGCACGATCAACCAACGCACGAACCTGGTTGTCGTCCCTGACTTTCGCCCGTTCGACCTTTGCTTGAAAATCACGAGCGTCCACACGCTGATCGACGATCCTCCGTTGTTCGCCAGACGACTTGCCGATCAAGCTCAAAATCCTGTCTAGATCCTCCTTCTTTTTACTCTGTGTCTCAAACGAATCCTCCTCCCTCGCTTTACCCTTTCCCTTGGGGTCGAGTCTCCTGCTAAGACTCTCGGCACTAAAGCGCTTGGAAGGTTCAGCGGTCTGATTGACGATCCGTCCTCTACCAACGAGCTTCTCGGTCTCCGACTCTAAAGCGGACTCGGAGGTGGAGTTCCGTTGGCGTGAGTGCCCACCGCGAAGCCTAGCCAGCTCCATCTCAGCGAGCTTGCTCCTCTTAAGCTCTACTCGCTGGTTGTGCAGTTGTGGGGCGACCTGGTACAGACGGTCGATGGCCGACGCGACCGACTCGAGATCCATTCGCATCTTTTCCGACAGTTTTGGATGCTCCGAGTCCGAATCTTCGTCGAGAGCCTCTTTCTCCTTTTTCTTGTCCATTAACCTCCCGGAGTATTCGTCCAGTCTATCATATCCGGGTAACTCGTAGGCGGGAGATTCATCATCATCCTGATACTCTGGTGGAAGATGATCGAAGTAGTCCGTCGGACGTGTAGGTTCCTTAAAGCTTCCGGGGGTCATGTTATCGGCAGATTGTTGATCAGGAGTGAGGCCGTAGGATGGTGTTCCTTCTCGACATAACCGCAGGATGATTTCCATACCACCGTCGATGCGTGACCACAGCGCTTCAGCAGCCGGGCGTAACCCCACGTCGACCATGCTTCGGCTTCTATGGAGGTGTCGTGCTTTGAGAAGCTGCTCTCCGAGGGTTGCATACATGTCCTTCCCAGCTTCTTTCGAGTTGAAAGAGCTCCGCTGGGAGGTGCTCGGTCGACTGGTCGTTCCGGGCGGTGCTTCCAAATCCGAAAGTTTCTGAATATTGACTAGAAGCGAGACGAGGGCGTTTGCCAAAGCCACCAGAGGTCCATGAAGCGACGCGGAAGCGACTTCGGGTAGCCGCCGTTCAATTTCCTGAAGGGCCGTTTCGTCGGATGTGACGGGTGAGAGGGGATCTCGGCGACGTAGGCTGTTGAGTAATTGGTGGAGCGGAGTTTGATTGTCGGACGCGTCAAGCAACGGTGCGGAAGATGGTCCAGCTGGGTTGGCCATTGGCTCTGAATGTCGTCGAAGGGAGACAACCGTTGGGAACATTGGGGGTTGGAGAGTGTCTATTTCCATGGGAGGAAATAACTTGAGCAAAGCGGAGACGCATGATTCCTGGAGATTTTCTAGATAAGGTTTGACGTCGTCGTCCTGAAGCTATAGAGCGAGCTTAGCATTGCTTTAGCAGGTGAGGGCGGCGAATGAGTCTTACGTCCTGACCAGCAGCATTGCCCTCAGCCACTTCGATCAAGACGTCATGCTGCGGGGCCTCTTCCTCACTCCCAGCAGCTTTCAGACTGTGCGCGGTAGATTCCGGTGCTGTGCGAGGACGAACGAGCGGCTGCTGACGTGTTCCTGGTGATGTATCGTGGACAGTGTACGCTGGTGCTCTTTGTGGAAGCAAGTCGCGGGGGAAAGGATTCGGAACAATGCC
>WSUD01000901.1:0-10347 GCA_019633495.1 Tulasnella sp. 427 | reverse complement strand
TCTCGATTTGCTCGCGTATGGAAGGCGTTGGAGGTGGGAGATTCTGAACGCGAAAGCTGGCCTACACGCGTCGTAAAACAAAACTGGGCCGATGTAGCCCGGATCTTCGAAGGTTTCTTATACGAAAAGGCCCACGGACTTCAGAGAGTAGCCAACGCTTGTGGCTCCCAGATAGGGGAGTCCACGAAGAACCATCGCGATGGAGTTAGCGATCACATCCTGGGGGTCTACGGAAGTCCTCAGGATCAACCACCCGGTAACGAGCCGGACAATACCCAGTCCGACAGCAATACAAACAACACTTCAGATCAATCCGACGACAGTGATTCACATCAGTCCGACGACAGCGAGTCACACCAGGCCGACGACAGCGATTCACACTCGGTCGGAGAGGACTCGAATACGTTCACCTTGGATCCGAACCCTCACACGAAGGAAAGGAAGAAGTCTTTCAAGTTCGAGAAGGGTTCAAAGGCTCTGGCGCTGAACGTTGTCGACCGCGCTGTCGTCAGAATTGTTTTCACCGAAAAGGGTCTTTCTTTGTGGAATATTAAGAGCTGTCGGCAGCTTTTACTGGCGACAAGAGATTGGGTGACAGGTGCGTCTAACGCTTTTCATCACAAAGAGCTCAACGTCTTGATACATTCTCAAGGTATCCAGGAGCTTTGGCTGAGAAAAATAGTCCATCGAGACATCTCCACTGGGAATCTCCTCATAAGCGAAACTCCAGGGAAACCGGCTTTTCTTATCGACCCCGGATTAGCGCACTACGAAGCCACCCCCCCAGAACCCACTCCTCCAGAAACACACGAGAAGGACAAGGACGACTCAAGATCGGCGCAGGACTTCCCACAGGATCCAGAGCCTAACGCTGCCGAGACCATGGCGGACCACGCCTCCGACCCCCAACGCGCCGAGACACTGCAAGGCTCTAGGAGATATAAAGGCGCCCAGCAATGCGGCGACGATCAAGCACAAGATCGAAAGCCTAAAGATCACCACCATCTTACTGTAAGAATAGCAATCTGCTTCCGTTAGACTCACTAACGCGTTCGATCCTAGGGTACACTGCCTTTTATTTCCTATGAAGTTTTACGTGCAAATAAGCGCGGGAAGCCAATCGCATCGACCTATCATCACGATATAGAGTCGATCTTTTGGGTTCTCGTCTACATCTGTCTGAGGAACAGCCGTGACACGTACTCACGCGACCAAAGAACTCTCCTTGACAGCTCGAATATCTCTTCCGTTTTATCGTGCAAATCGGAATTGTTAGGTAACCAGATGCAAGACATTGAGTTCGCTGATGAGTTTCAGTCGTTAAAGCAATTCTTCTGCGAGTTCTCGAGGTGCTTTTCGTATGGACAGAACGCCTTTCAGCCTGTCGAATTCGAGGACGTCTTCGATATAATCGATCGCGCTTTGCAGCGACTGGAGCAGGAGTCTTCCTCAAACGAGCCCTCCCAGCCACGGAAGACAGCCCGTGAGGAGGTGGTTTCCGCTCTTGAGGTACCTTCGCCCGAGGAACAGGACGACAAAGCAAGTAGTGCCTCCGAACAACACAAATCTCTCTCAAAGCAGTCTTCAAAGCGAAAACTTTCCGACCTCAAGAGCGCTGAATCCCAAACGACGATGGGCGCACAACCTCAAGAGGAAGATGATGTCCGGGAGGGTTCAAGTCGTGGGGGCAGCCGCCGTCGTGTTGTTTGACTTGATACAATTTGTCCTCTGGTTCGCTCGTTCCTTTCTTCCTTTGCCTGTGTACATATGTCCCGTCACTATCATTATGCTCTCAACCTCTTGAACTTTCGGATCCGCGATTATTCTACTGTTCGACCTTGCTCCCCGTCGCTCTGCGTTTCCATCATGTCTGCACAGTCCACATACACATACCAGTCTCAGGCTACCTAACTGTTAGCACACTGGCATTGAACGTGAAAACCCGGGCAAACAAGCAGCCAAGTTTCTTCCAATCATCACGAGCCACACATCGCAGATACGCGTTTTGCTGCTCGCAGCACCAAAGGATTATGGACATATCGCATTACGCCCACACGCGGCTGTGAGTCTTACTTCATTATCTTCAAGAAACTCCACCAATGTTCATCTGATACGAGAAGCCGATATCCCACAACGGCACCCGACCTGCAGTGAAGCACTTTCATCGAATCACGATGTTGTAATTGTCCGAGACAATATTCTCGTCATCGGTGTATGTATCCAAACAAATACCAGCCCGGCTTTCTAGACCTTCCAAAGTTCCAATCACGACGAGCTACACGTTTCAAACGGACATTGTGCGCGGCGCAGGACTAGGACGCGGGATAATGCAAATTCTCCATGGCACCTGTGACTTCTATACATTTATCGACATTTTGCGCGATGCACCCGAGCAAGTCGAAATCAACGCCATGCTTTGGAACGGAGTGGAAAGATGCTTGCCCGTCAAAATTGAGGTATTATTCGAGATGATCGACCGCGCCTTAAATTTGATGGAGGAGGAGGTAGTCAAAAAGAAGGCCCCCCAAGTCGGAGACGCTCCCAGACGACAAAGGGAATTGTGCCTCCAATCCAGGCTCTTTGAAAGCACTCTGCCAGGCGCGAACTTCCTGATCTCACGACCTTTCACCCTAGACGCCCACAGAAGGGCGGCCTCAAGTTGAAGATGATCTGGAGAGGGTTAGGTCGTATCGTTTACATCGTTCCATCGTGTCTTTTGCTCCACTTGTTCTCGTTTACTTGCTTATGTTGCGATGCTCCCTCCCTACTGCTCAGCGTTATATGTACGGCTCTCGACTCTACGGGACTCGTGATTGCTTTATTTTCATTTTCTGCTTTCCATCCTAACGGCGAGCCTCTGATTACGCTTCCCTCGCTTCAAGTCTATCAGACTTGAGGAGTACGAGCAATGGAGGCCCACCGACACGACACCATAAACTTTACAAGACTACAACACACAGTCATTCTAGCCTTCCCGACGCCGAGTTGCTCTTGAGAACATCGTGAAGACCGTTAGATACATTGCGAATTGTCAAAAGACAAGAATACCGATTCGCTGTTCTACCCAATTCGTCAATCACGCTTTGACCTCCGCGGAGGTGAACGCGACCGACTTCTCGAACGAGTGCGACTCCTCGAGCGATAACGATCTCTCGAGCGGTCTCTCTCCCGATCCCGGTCCCGATCTCTTCCTGAGGGTGACGGCCTGCGGTCTCTTTCTCGTCCGCTCGGCGATGCTCGACGCTCTCGTGGACGATCAGCGTCCCTGCCATATGCACCACGACCGGTTCCTGCAGCTGCCGAGCCACCTCTTCCTCCTCCTCGCCAATGCGTGCTGAGCGTCGGGTCCGCTGCCCGGCCCCTCCCCCAACCGGGTACTTCAGGCGCACCTCGCGCCCCGGGAACAGCTGGTCCTCCTCGTGTAGGCGGACCGCCTCTGGTGGGTGCGCTTCCTGACGGCCCAGCGGTTGTGCCGGCGGCACCAGCTATGCTCATACCCATCGCTTTTGGAGGGAGATGCACGGCAACGAGTAGCCAATCCCCCGGGACGACGCGGAGTTCCTCCAGCGTCCTGGCGAGGTCTCCGTTCTTGACTGGCGCTGGTTCCGCGGGTTGATCGATCTCCATTCCTCCATCTTCGCCAGACGTGAGCGATGAAAGGTCAATCACGTCCTTCGCCCAAACGGTACCGAGGTCCTTGGCGGTCATCTTGCCCCGGCTCGTCACGTCTGGGAACACGACCTTGAATGCATATCTTGCAGAAGGGTGCCGCAGGCTGAGGCTCAGCGCGGTGGGCGGCAGACTTCTGAGGTAGGTCACCACTTCACGCAGAGTCGCGTCTTTCCTGTGAGCCGAAAGGCTGGGTCAGGTACTGGTCTTTTCAGATTTTTGTGAATTTTATACCAGGTGTATATCTGGTGTTCGTCTTCTACAGGGAGCCGATTTTCTTCAAAGAGTTGGAGATTATGGAAGCCATTGACCTTGACAAAGGTACGAAGGAGAAACGGACAGGTCTAAAAAGCCAATAAGTCCGTGTTAACCATTCACCAGTAAGCTCTCCGCGGTGATTAAGCACATACCTTCCCTCTCTCACTCTCGGATTTGTTGCCAGCTGGGGATTCCATGGCGGTTGGAATTCCAATTCAGGACAAGGACAGAATTTCCCACAGTTCACTTCTACATCCAGAGCTTCAGTGCCGGCCCGTGATGGATGGCTTCCTCGTTTCTCGTAGCCTCACACATCCTCCAGACGATCCTTCAACCCTCTTTACTACCACAGCATGCATCCGACCAATACTCTGCTTGATAACTACTACATTGGAGTTGATGTTGGGACCGGATCAGCTCGAGCGGCGATCTTAACGCCCAGCGGAGAGCTCGTCGCATCAGCTACGCACGACACGAAAACATGGCGCTCCCACAAGAATTCAAACATTTTCGAACAGTCTACGTCTGATATTTGGGGGAAGATTTCAGCGTGTGTGAAGGAGGTCCTTCGGAAGTCCAATGTCCCTCCTCAGCAAGTCATGGGGGTCGGTTTCACGGCCACCTGTTCCCTAGCCGTTGTCAACGTGAATGGTGAACCCATATCTATTAGCGAAGAAGAGGTTATGGGAGCAATGGGGGAGCGCAACATTATTCTTTGGGCGGATCATCGAGCGGAGGAGGAGGCGAATTTCATCAATTCTACAGAATCCGAAGTCCTGAAGTTCGTTGGCGGCACAATGAGTGTGAGTGAGAATGATCTATAAGAGGTACTGTCGCTGACGTACTTCTGTGACTTAGCTGGAGATGGAGACCCCGAAGATCCTCTGGCTGAAAAAGCACATGCCCGCGGAAAACTTCAGTAAATGCCAGTTCTTCGACCTGCCTGACTACTGTAGGCTATTTTCCTCACATATCGGTAAATTGGTTGGCGATTGACTCTGTTCCTTTCCCAGTGACATACAGAGCAACCGCTTCACCGGCCCGCTCGAACTGCTCCCTCGTCTGCAAGACCTCATATGTCCCTCCCGGAGCAACACAAGAATCCAACGGATTTGATCGGTCATTCCTCTCTCAAATCGGCCTGGAAGAGTTTGTCAACGATACCTCTAGAATTGGCGGTACCACCAATAGCGCGGAGGGTCAAACGAGCGGGGGCATCGTCTTCACCGCTGGACTGCCCGTGGGCCGCGGTCTGACTAAACAAGCTGCTACAGACCTCGGGCTCATGGAGGGAACTCCTGTCGGTAGTGGTGTCATTGATGCGTAAGATCTTACACTTCGTGTGCCGAAGTCGGGGATCATGCTGAACCCACCGTGTTCTTTTAGGTATGCCGGGTGGATTGGTACAATCGCTGCCAGACACCACACTGGGGAGGGAGAAAATGCAGAGGTTTCCGCGCATCCATCTATCGAGGAGTCAACTCAAAGGCTCGCCGCGGTCGCGGGGACCTCGACCTGCCATCTCGCCCAAGGCACGAAGGGTATCTTTGTTCCGGGTGTGTGGGGACCTTACAAGGTACGTACAGGTATATTTTCGTTTAAAATTACGATCTGAGTAAGTTTTTGCTGCAGAATGCAGTGTTTCCTGGTTGGTGGATGAACGAAGGCGGTCAAAGCGCAACCGGACAGGTGGGAATTCGCCTTCGGGAAAAGATCATGAATCTTGCCTGACATGGATGATTCCCTATCTTACAGCTCATTGAGTTCATTATCAGCAGTCATCCCGCTTACGCCGCCCTTCAAGACCGAGCACGACAGGAAGGCACGAATGTATATCATATACTCGCAGAGGAGTTGCAGCGCCTCCGAGTGGAGGCTTCGAAGGAAGGATTTGCAGAGAGCCTGACAGGGTTGACGAAAGACATCCACATGTATCCTGACTTCCATGGTATGTCGGCTGACCACTTATTATGCCTGTGCGCTGAGCTGGAGGCCTTTACTTGTAGGAAACCGTTCCCCGTTAGCCGATCCTCGAATGCGGGGATCAATCACGGGCCTTGCTCTTGATTCGTCTCTCGCTGACCTAGCCTTGAGGTTCAACGTCACGTTGGAAGCCATCGCTCTCCAAACTCGTCAGATTGTGGAGCAAATGAACTCATGCGGACACGACATCAAAAGCATTTACATGAGTGGTGAGTGAGGATTTGCTTGGCATCTTTCTCCTCCGGTACTGACCGTTGGAATATCGATTGCTAACGCAGGGAGTCAAGCCAAGAACATACCCCTCATGCAGCTTATTGCTGACGTCTGCTCGATGCCTGTCATCTTACCACACTCGCCAAGTGCGGCAGTGGTCGTTGGCGCAGCCATGCTCGGTCGCTTCGCCGCCGAGGTAACAGGGATCCACGCCAAGGAAGTTACGGGCGAAGATCTCTTCCAAACACAAAGCAAAGTCGATGAAGTCGGCGAATCGGAGAAGGAGCGACTTTGGAATATCATGGTCGAGATGACGCAAGCCGGGCGAAAGATCGAGCCTGCAGCGAGTCCTCGAGACACACGGCTCCTGGAGGCGAAATACGCCATCTTCTTGGAGAATATGAAAGTCCAGCGCAAATGGAGAGATATGATGGAACAGGCTGAAAGCGCTGCCAAGACCTCTTGAAAGATTTGACGGTGCGGCAAGCTGAATAAGAATACATTATGTAGTTGTACAGTGTGAAAACCCCTTTGCAATGCAGTTTCAAGCTGTAGATGCGGATGTTCCGGCGCTGCGATTATCAACCTCGATAGCGTCCACCACGAGTTCCATCTCATTGACATCGCCGTCTCTGGACTGGAATGTGTTGGCCGAGGAAGCTAATCCTTCAATGAGCATCGCCAATCGAGATTGTGTTAACCCGGGCTCCTATACAAGTCGATCAAATGAGTGTTTTGCTGGTTGGTAATGACGTAGCGGCTGACCTTGCGGATCTCCTCCAAGTCGGTTTTGAACTCGTCGGCAACAGTCGCCATCCAAAACTGCCTGAACCGCTCTTTCATCTGCCTTTCTTTCTCTTCTCTCTCCTGTGTCTCGGCAGCAGCGGACTTGGCAGGCAGAAAGGACGGAAACGCGGTCGGTTCGGGCGACGGTGTCCGAGAAGCTACTGGCGTCTCGGCATCTTCCCTCGTAGCGACGACTTCTGCGTGCGTTTGAGTTTGAGTTTGAGGTGGAGGTACTCTCCTAAGAGGGGGACTTGGTTCTGAGTCCGAGTCCGAGCCTGAAGACTCTGAGGAGGAGGAGGAAGATGCTGAGGAAGAGGATTGCACGACAGGTGGAGTGGGTTTGACGGGCTGCTCATCTTCTGAGCTAGACGATGAAGACGAAGAGGAAGAGAACTCTACTGGCTTTCTCTTCCTCTTCCGTCTATTCTTTTTGGTAGGATCCCTGTCTTTGGGGGGTGCCATGGCGGGAATGGGGTAGAAAATTTGACGCTCAAAGACACGGAGACCGTCCGTGGGACCTCAACAGGGGTCATCGCGGCGAATCATACCTCGTTCCTCGTCTAAAAATCATCCTCATCCTCGTCCTTTCCCGTGCATTGAAGATGGATAATCGAACAGTAGGAATTCTCGGTAAGTAATTGATTACATAGCTCAAGGCGCGCTTAATGACTGGACTGTAGGGGGTGGTCAGCTCGGCCGAATGCTCGGGGCTGCAGCTTCCCTCTTGAACGTCAAAGTCCTCGTCCTGGATACAGGCGACAACGCACCGGCGAAGCAAGTTATTGCGCCAGCACCACCTCTGTCGCACATAAACGGCAAATTTACCGATGAGGAGAGCGTCAAGCAGCTTGCTTCCCAGGTGGACGTTCTGACGGTGGAGATTGAGCATGTCAATGCTCAGGTTCTCGACGACATCATGAACAACTCGTCCAGGCCGATTCAAGTGCACCCTCGCCCTTCCACCATCAAGATAATACAAAACAAGCTTACCCAAAAGCGCCATCTCACCAGGCACAACGTCCCAGTCGTTGATTGTCAAGAAGTCGTCGCTTCGTCGACAGATCCGTCGACGTCGGTGCAGGGTGCAATTCAAACCCTTGGTCTTCCGTTGATGCTCAAAAGCCAAACGCTAGCATACGACGGACGAGGAAATTACGTCGTCAAATCAGAAGCAGACATCAACAATGCTCTAGCAGCACTGGGTGACCGACCACTATACGCGGAGCGGTGGGCTCCTTTCGTCAAAGAAATCGCAGTAATGATCGTGCGGTCGGCATCTGGAACTGTTGTGTCCTATCCGGCCGTAGAGACGGTGCACAAGGATAACATCTGCCACCTGGTCTTCGCACCGCTTCGTGGACAAGACCGGAATCTGGATGCAAAAGCGAGAGAGGTGGCAGAGAAGGCAATCCAAACTTTCGAAGGCGCTGGAGTTTTTGGTGTAGAGATGTTCTTAATGCCGGACGGTATGTCGCTTCCTACTCTATTCCCTTTATAGTCGACTTATAGGGTCCCAAGGCGAGATTCTGGTCAATGAGATCGCACCACGGCCTCATAACTCTGGACACTACACCATCGAAGCGTGTCACACCTCGCAATACGAAAACCACCTTAGGGCAATTTTAGACCTTCCATTAGGCTCCACCGCGCTTCGGGTCCCAGCAGCAGTCATGTTGAATTTGCTCGGAGCGTCCTCTGACATGTCCGAGATCACACGAGTCTGTCAGAAGGCGCTGACGGTCCCTGGCGCTGCCATTCACCTCTACGGGAAAGCAGAATGCCGCAAAGGTCGCAAAATGGGGCACATAACCATCGTCGGCAATTCAGAAGCTGAAGTCCGATCATGGTTACGACCTCTACTGGAAGCATTACCAGACGGTGATAAGACCTCCACGGATCTCTACGCGCCACTTCCGCCGCAAATCGGCTTCTCTCATCGTTACCCGCTCGTCGGAGTGATCATGGGCTCGGACTCGGATTTACCGGTCATGTTGCCTGGGGCTCGGATACTGGATCGGTTCTCGATTCCGTACGAGCTTACGATTGTTTCTGCGCACAGAACTCCAGATCGGCTGGTCGAATACGCTCGTTCGGCTGCCTCACGAGGTCTTCGGGTGATAATCGCCGGCGCAGGAGGAGCGGCGCACTTACCCGGAATGGTCGCTTCGATGACAGCGTTGCCCGTGATTGGCGTACCTGTGAAAGGAAGTTCGCTCGATGGTGTGGACTCACTTCACAGTATCGTTCAGATGCCGGTAAGCCTCAGAAAGGTACCTGTTGCAACTAAGGCTGATCATGACTCCTGGCGCAGCGCGGAATCCCGGTGGCCACTGTAGCCATCAACAACGGCACAAATGCAGGGCTTCTAGCCGTCAGGATACTCGGTGCCTCTGATCCGGGATTGCTGAAGGCTACCGAAACGTATTCGGCGAACTTGGAGAAGGAAGTTCTGGGCAAAGTTGACACTCTGGCAACCGTTGGGTGGGAAAAGTATGAGGTTAAAAAGACATAGATAGGGTTAATCAGCATTTGAATCGTGTCATCGCTGTGATTCGAGTCGTCTTAGTTGCCTGTTTGAGGATTCGTGAAATGGGACGGCATCAGACGCTCAATGGTTGTTTGGCTCAGACGCGTCAACAAACGAACCAGTTACATTCCCGACGGGCTCGCGCCGCATCGTCATCCACACCTTCGCTGCGAATCGAGGACCTCAACTGTCATTGCAATGGCACCATCAGCGAAACCAAGCGCGAAACCGCAAGCCATCAACAACGACTTGCGCTCCTTCTTCAACGGCTCGCAGTCATCGTCTCAAAAGGTCTGCGGTTCGCGTAGAAATGGGAAGGTGCACAAATTCACCATCTAATCTGGGAACCACAGGGATCGCAGAAGACGTCTGCGAATGCGGGAGCATCTAAACAAAAAGCTATTGAGATTAGTATGTACGAGGTATCTGGTCGAACGCGGGCTGTGCTCATCAAGCTCCATCCTGCTTAGCCGACTCTGAAGAGAGCGAGCATGACAAAAAGAAATCGTCAGTCCTCGGTCGAAGTCTAGGCACTCAAGCCTTGTCTAACGATCCTTTATAGATCGCCAGCTTCTAAACCCGTAGCTACTGTACGGATTCTTCAGCTCTAATCTTGAACAAAACACACCTGACCCTACAGTCCAGAAAGCGAAAACCGCACCCCCTCCGAAAGCCGCCCCAAAGCCAAAGGCCCCAGCATCCGACTCCGACTCCGACATGGAGGAAGCTCGGACAGCCAAAGCGAACTTGGTCAAGTCTGCGAAGCGCAAGAGCGTAGCGTCCAGCGACGAAGACGAGGAAGAGGATATTGCACCTCCGAAGAAGAAAGCCGCGGTGACGAAGTCCGGGAAGAGCGGGGCGAGCTCTGAACCGAAAGCGAAAGTCGTCTCGACAAAACCCAAGGCCGGACC
>WSUD01000900.1:0-10355 GCA_019633495.1 Tulasnella sp. 427 | reverse complement strand
AAGACATGTGGAAAACGGATGGTGAAGTCCTCAAGGACGCCGGTGTGGGGGTAAAGGACAGACGGTCAGTGGTCATGGGGTCTACGCGTTCATCGCAAGTGCTTACACTGAAAATAATCCCTCCCATAATTTAGCTACTTTCTATGGTGTCTAGAGAAGTTTAGGGCTGGTGGTGATCCGTCGGAGTTTGCTATCCCAGCGAAACCGAAAAAGAAGTTCCGAGGGTACGGCACATTTGTCCCCCTCAGCACGATTGACTAAGCTCACCACATCCTTTCCTATAGATGGGGTCCCAAGGTTCAGCACGGAAAGAGGATACGATAGTAGGGCTATTCGTCTCAATGACCGCCCTATCTGCCTAGCCTCCTCGACTTTTCCAGACCTAGATGCATTCTTCAATACACCATTTCTTTCCCGATCGTATACATAACCAACTAGTCTGAGATATAACTCGCTAATCTAAGACACTAAAACATCCCATGTGGCGTACGCCTATGGCAGCAAGGGCCTTAGATTATAAGCACTGTGTTACTTGCCGGCCCTCGGGCATATATATGCTGCTTCACGCGGATCGAGCAAATCACCCAACAAATCGTTCGCCTATCTGACTTTCCCGAGGATGACGCGCACCCTCTTCAGGTTCTTGCCCCGAGTCAGATATATTTGCAGAAAATAATGTACAGAAACGTGTATTCGGAGTACGACTAATAACGTCAAGGTCTAGAGTAAAGGTGGGGCCTGAAGTAAGGCAACGCGACATATGCGCCTGACTACCGCTCCAAGAGACGTATTGGGCAATAAATATCCAAGTAGAAAGAAAATCGAATCAGGATGAAAGAGGAAACGACTTCATTCGACGTCATGCTCTGAAGTCGACCGAGTCTGAGGAATCTTCGGTTTCAAGTCGCTTAATCCAATCTCGCACGCTTGCTGAGATTATATATTTGTTTTGGTGGTCATAGGACTCTAAACGACCGTCATGATCGTTGACTCTGCCCAAGACTTCAAAGGATCCTAAGCTGAAGTAGTATTGCGAAGGGACCTGCACAAGATACTGAATGACGTACGATCTTTCCAGACCACCAAAGCGAAGGACATACCAGATTAGCCAAGACGAAGGACCCTTCGACCACCTCGCTTCCGGGAAACTCTCTCCGCAGCGCATAAGGAAGCTTAGCGAGGAGTCTTGGGTCCCATGCAACTATTCTCTCATACCCCCTCACACGAGAATCTTCTTCGCATCGACTGCACCCGTAGATAGAGGCTACCATCCAGAACATTCTTTCAGGACTGTCGGTGCTCCCGGAGTGAGTCACCACCCTCCGTAACTTTCTCCCAACTTCATGATTCTCCAAACGCTTGAGACAACCGACAGTGAAGCAGAAGAGCTTCTCTGAAACCAGCGATAAAGGGTTCCAGTAGAAGAATGATGGATTAGAATGCTGGACGTTAGGAATTTCGGTGTTCACGCAAGTGTCGGAATAGCTTTGTGGGAGCCAAAATGTCCCTAGTCCGCGATAAAGGAGTGGGATGCCATGTTCAGTTTTCATGTTCAGCAGAGGTAAATGAAGATCGAGTGCCTTCCGAACTCTGTCGGGCAGCTCAGAGGATTTGCGGACCACACCTCGACCTGGGGAGCTGAGGCAGCGGTTTTGAGGCGCGGCGACGGGGCGCTTTGTCGGATACGGTTCTTGCTTCTCGTGCCTCCTTCGCCTTTCTGAGATATCAGTTGCACTCGAACTCAAAGGCGAGGTCTTTGTCAATGTCGCACAGCGTCTGACGTATATACGTTAGTGAATCATGTGTTATCCGAACGAAATTCAAGTAGATCTCACAAAGAGTCGGAATTTATTGACGTAACCTTCGGGACGGTCGCAAATGCTGTGGTCGATGGAGTAGCCCGTTGGAGCTTGTTGGGAGTGATTTCGACGGGATCATGTAGCAAGATCTCTGTCTCTTTCAGCACGCGTACCCCAGCTGGTGATGAGGCCTGAGCCGCGGTAGTGCTGAAGCCCTGCGTAGTGTCAATAGCTCCTGGGGATAACCCAGAACACCTGGCCTAATGCAAGACACTTTGTCAGTTGACCCACGATGATTGTCCGGAAGACAAGGAAGTATCACCGACTCGTGACGAACTGCTTGTGGATGATAACAGTGGAGGAGCGTCCAAGTTCGGATCAGTCGTTCGATCTTCACTGATGGTGCCTAGCACATCGTGATCGTGAAGTTGCAATGGAGACCAGTGCCGAAATGAGCGCGACGGTACAACATAGGATCTAGTGTTCGATAATGGAAAGCTAGCGGTGATGAGAGGCGTGATGGGACGGGCGGAAAAGCTGAGAGAAGCGCCGTCGGTGGAATGACGTCGGGGCGGTGACAACTGTTCTAGAAGGATATGACCGCCGAGCACTTCGTCCACACCTGGAAGACGAACGGGAAGCTATAACATAAAATTACGCGTCAATAAGCTGGAATCAAGCGAAATAGCAAAACTCAGGGGCGTACGGGGGTGTTCGACATAGGAAAGGAGAAAGCGATTAGAGAACAAAGGACGAGATCGAGCAAGGATAAGAATGAGGATCCAAATTTGGACAGTCTGACTATTTCTCAATCAAGCGGAGGCCAGAGGGTGGATGATTTGAACGAAGAGCGACGCGAGTGAGAGTCGACGCTCGCGAGCTCAGGGGATTCTGGACCGTTCTTAAATTTTACGACGAGCCAGGTTGATGGAATGATGGGGGTGGTAAAACGAACCCGGTTTGAACCGGCGGGAAGAGCAAACACAGGAAACCGTCGGATCGACCTGCCAGAGACCACACACCAGAGTTACGGCCCGCGAGATTCAAAGTACGTAGACCTATCTCCGCGGATGAGGTACCTCAAAGCGCTTGAATTGCTTTGGCCGACACCCATAGGAGGACAAGTGGTTCACCCCAAGCTCGAGATCCTTGACAGCTACGGTCACAGACGGGCCAAGTCTCAACTGGAAGTGGGCGTGTGGACTCCGCCTACGACACAATTCCCTCTTATTCAGACGGCCATCGGCCCAGCTGGTCGTTAAATCAGTAGAGGGGAAGGGTAAGATAGAGATCACGATTAAGTGGTCGGTGCCCTTCATCATTATCGCCCGCCTCGTCCGCTCATTGATCAACAAGCATTAACGTAGCTCCTCACTCCCTCTAGTTGGATTTTGCATAATGTAACAATTAAGACAATGGAGCCTTAGGTCCTTATCTTCTCGAGTATTCCTCTCCTCAGCTCGTCAAGACCACAATTTCACAATGAACTGAGCCCCACCATCAGGCAATCAAACGCAGTCAGACATCAGCTACTACTCCATGACAAAACACCAAGGCCCAAAAAGCACAGATCCCAACACAACCTCGGCGGCCGCTCAGCAAACGTCAAGTAGGCGACGAACGTATCGGTCAGCAGATGAACCGTTCAGCAGCTCCCGGATAGCCAGCTCCGTTACAGGTCATCCGTGGCAGTGATATATGCTGTTGGCGAAGGACTTGATTAGGTCAAATTAGCGGGGGATCCGCTGCACGACGGAAATCAGCGCTATCTGTTGGCCTCGTTGCGTCGAGTGAACCGAGTACCAGTGAAGCCTACCAGTGAAGCCTAGTACGTCTGGGCTATACTTGCTCTATATCCCATCACTAGCTACTGACAAGCTCTGATGGTTGGATTTCTTTTTGATTGCGCTGCATCTCGTTCAAGGTCACCTTCGAGCGACGTCTCTCAAACAACGACAAAACGACAAAACCAAATTCCTCGCCCCGTGGTCACCAAACGTTCCAAGCGGAAAATCCACCGTATTCCGTCACTTTGTCTGACTAAGAACGAATCTGGCTCCTTATTAAGACGTTCACGCCCAATGTCGTGAAAGCGCCCAAGGTCAAGAGGTGAGCCAGTTTCCACGCGAAGCGCAATAGTGATGGCGCATTCAATCGCAATCTCCTGCGAATCTTTCCGTTGAAGGAACTGTCAGAGACCGTCGAGCTTTGGCCTGCAGCCTTAGATCATCAGCCCTACGACTCCGCCCTTCACATTCCGTGAAGTCGGCAAACGCGAGAGATGATAAAAACAGACTAACTGTACCGCATTGTACACATGCGAGTAGTACATTCGTAGTACAATAACCGAGAGAGGGTTTACAGGAGGGTTTTGGATATGCGAGATGAGAGAGACCTTTCGCGATTCAAGTATGTCCCGGCGGCTCCGAATGGCGGGTAAATGGTTGATCTTCTGCCCGTCTCACTGTTCAAGCTGTTGGTCCAGCCCTTGATGCAGTCGTCAACCTGGTCAAGTACCGGCTCTCTTGTTAACGTTGTCGTGAACCTGGTTTACACTTTGCACCGACACTGCTCCCGAGGACGCGAGGAAGATAGAGTTGTTGTTTTAATAATGATTACATTGGTATTAAGCAATAGATTGGGTACATAAGGTTGGGCATGTGATAAGGCGTGGTCACAGGCACGCCTGATCACCGCTCGAGTGAGAAGTCATTAGGAGAAGGGTGCAGAGTCGTACATTGAAAATCATACGAAGGAAACGCGATGAATAGCTCCGTCAGACTTTTTTTTTTTCGCCCAATCCAGACTCTCATTTGGAGATTGTTCGACCTCAGTATAGGTGACAGTTGTTCCTTGCGCAAGCCTCTGCGATATAGCTGTTTCTAGGAGAATAAGACGCCAGACGTCCGCTTTGTTGCGGGTTCTGGGTCTGTGGACCCAGCAAAGTTCGCGGATCCCAGCGGCAAACCGGGGGAATCTGTGTGATATCCTGAGTGAGATCCTAGTCCTTGTGCCCTCTAGACATCAAACGTACCGCCTTTATTGAAATGCTGAATGTTTCATGATGTTTCGTCAGGGGGAATTCTCCTTGCAATTCTTGAGTCAGTTGATCCAGCACCACAGCGTCCCATCCAAAGATGACACTGGAGACGCCGCGAGACCTCTCGCACGCATAGCACTTGTAGTGAGGAGAGACTGCCCAGAACTCCCTTTCAAGTCCACAGGAGCTCTCGCCGGTAACAACCAGTTGGGTCAGATTGCAGCCTTGTGGGGTCGTGCTGTGTTGCAACGGCTGGCGGCATCGCGGTGCCTGGCATAGTATGGGCTTAGAACTGAGGGATAAAGGATCCCAATAAAAGAAGAATATCCTGGGAGGTTGGACATTCTGCCTGGTCATGTCCATTGATGTGGAGGATTGTTGCTCATGTTCGACCGGGTCCGAGCACTTGATGATCGGAGGGACCCAAAAGGACTGATACTGACGGTAAAGCCCAGGCATACCGTCATATCCTCCCCCCGATAGGAGGGGAAGATTGAGTTCATGTTCAGACTCGACTTCAGGGGGCAATCGTATGGCTGTGAGGCCTGCAGTACAAGGGTATGAGTTACACGACTAGCCGACGGCGTAGAGGCTTCAGCTGAGCCGGAGGAATTACTTACCTTGGCAGGGTACAGCTGTGTCTTGATTCGAGCACGGGGGGACAGAGCCAAGACCATGTGGTACAGATATGTCTCGTTCCCGTTCTTCTGCGTGAGCATCTGGAGCGCCACCCGCAGGAGCTTTTGGAGAAGCGTGGTGATTTCTGAAAAGAGCCGATGAGCATGCCTCGTACGCTCACTTGATGTTTCAAGTTACCTCACCGGAGAGCAGCTTGGGCTGGCGCTATCCACGGCGACGTTGGGACGGATGAGGACGATCGACTGCGGGGAGCCGAAACAGATGGATCGGCGGCCCTTACACTCCCACTGAGGGGACCCAATCCATAGAAAGTCTCAGGGGGTGGAGGGTATGATTGAGGAGGAGGATGAAAGGGAGGAGGGAACGGTGGACCGTATCGGTGGTGACCGGAGTGATGCTGATGGTTGTGGACGACGGGTGCGGAAACCCGCCAAGCCGAAAGTCGGCGAGTAAGATAGAGGCCTGGATCGGGCGGCAAGGTATTCGCAAGCGCCTGACCCTCTGTGATTGACTCGCCCTCGCTGAATTTGGATCTGGGAAGGTCGGCGCCGACGGAATGGTTGGTATATGTAACTGCCTCCTTCGGAGAGTTTGCTCTAATGAGCGAAGATGTGGGCAGTACATCAGAGGAGGTGTTTTGATTTTGGGGTACCAGCTGAACCTGATTTATGATCATTAGGATTCAAACGGATGGTCCCCGGTGGAGAAATAAAGAGAGACGGCTAACCTTGGATGAATGGAAGCTAGGACCGCTTTTGCTGACAGGTGTCTTATTGGCGGGGTAATAACGTGTTGCCTGTCCGTGATCCTGTGTAGTCGTCGGTGGAAGCGGCAGGCGAAAGGGTAGAGAACTTGAAGGAGTACGGTGTGTTCTCAACGGGATTTGGAGCAAAGCAGAAGAGTTGAGACGAGGAGATTTGCTATAAGGGATGGATGGTGATGGGTCGGACGCAATGTTGTTGATAAGAGGTCGCCCTGACTTGGGTCGTCGTAAAGGCGGAAGGGTGGGGGTTTGAGGCTCTTCATCCGTTAGTCTCTGATGAATGCTCGGGAGCCGAAGGGGCAGTTTCTTAAAGCAAGTCATCGCCGTAAATCATCGTAGCACAAGCGAATCGACGTCCGGGTAGAGGGGCTTACAGGTTCCTTAGGCATCTAGAAGAAGTAAAACTGTTTGTTCGGGAAATAACGCGAGTATGGAAATGAGATTTTTTGATCGTCAAATTATCCCTTTGAAGATAGTAGGGAAGAGGAGCAGGGAAAGCGGGCTCCTAACACGAGGACGATGCGTTTGCAGGTAGGGAGGATTAGGTTCACGTTTGAGGGGGGATGGAGAGCAGATTCGGCTGGAGGGTTGGTAGATGTAAGAACGAACACAAACGACCTAAACAAGGGGGGCAAACACGCGGCTTCCAAGGAAGCCCCTCGAATCGATTCCGGCCTTTGCCTCTCAAAAACGCACACGCAGGTGTTCAGGTCCATGCGGCTTAGTGCAAACGTAGATATAACATCAAAAAGAAGTACATCGAAGAGTCGGAGGGTGAAAGCGCTTTGGTCGACAGCCATCAAAGGTGAGACTACTGTGTAAGGATCCCACCGTGTCACCTCGAAGTCCTTTCTTGACACTCCACGATTCAGCTCTAGTCACTGTGGGAACCGATTCGCGAAGGCTCCAAGGAAAAGTGGGCATTAGACGTTGGCGGGACGGGCTGTCCAAGAGCGAAGTGAGAGGGCCGGATCAAAATCTCTCCAGCCAACACGGTGAGTACTTTGACAAATCGAGTCTTTTCCCCTTGCGAAGATAGTAGGATTCAAGGTTTTAACTCTATGCAAAAAGACTCCATACAGGCATCAGGACGAAGGGATTGGAACCGTGGGTCTTTGTCCGTCGTCCAGCGTTCGTCGTCCCAGTTGCAATTTAACAACAAACCAGGAACCTCTGCCGCACGAAAAAACGCATCCAAGAATCAGCTCAACAACGCAATAACCGACCACGAGCAGCAAGAGCGGCACGAATACCAATAGCAACGTCGGCGGCAGCTTCGCCTTCCAGCAAATTGGCAGTCCCAGTTCGGTCACGACCTCGGTCAGCGGATCAATCGCCCAACCACTCTCCTCCACCCAGCTATCGTTCCTGGCCGTCCACGTTGCTAGCAGAGCCTAGCAATTCAGGATCGTGACAGCCTCGAAATGGCGACAGGATGGTCGCGCCGACTGGTCTCGCAGCTACAGGACGACTTCGATCCCGTTGGAAGAGGTGGACTGAGTGACAGTGGAGGCCAGTACGTCTCATCCTGCCCTGACCCGTCGTCCTATGACTGGTAGCTGACAAACGCCGCTCTAGCCGGTACCCAAAGCGTCATCCCCTAACGTATACAATGATGACCAGAAGTCAAAGACGCCTGTCGAGTGGATGCAGGCAGCCGTCAGACGATCCCTCAAGCAACCGGAAAACGAGGCCAAAGTTCGCTTCGGTCCATAGTCGCCAAAGCGTTCGAGCCAGAGGATTGTCGGATACCGATCTATTTGGCTCCTGTCAACACGGTATCCCGCTACGACAGAAGCTCCAACTAAAAATTTTGCCAAAAGCACCGACCAATCAACATCCGGCAACGATACCCCATCCTTTCACGATTTCGTCCAGCTGTGGAGGGGCGTATCCGAGCCGGACACTGAGCCTGTCAATCCTCTCTTCATGCGGGTCAAGACCAGTTGGAGTGGAGGCAGGCCAAGAACCCCTCGCTCTGCTCGGGGGTCCAAATTTCCTCCGTCACGTTTGGCGTCTAGTCCGGTTCAAAGGGGTCCATGCGTCCAGCAAGTCTCAAAATCCGGATGCGGGATCCCGTTCGCTCAAACCTGGGCCTGTCTTCAAGTTCCCTCCTTCAGCTGGAGCGTTCATGTCCTCAAGGCGTTGGTCGCTATGGCCGGGTTCGAATGGGATTCAGAAGATGCGCACGAGTCAGTGAGCCTCGCCGTAATCAATCCGATCCTCTGCTCACAAAAAGCTATCTTGTTCCCGAATCCGTAGGGTATGCTTTGACCTCCGTTCTTTCCGCTGCTGGTCAGGAGCTCGTTCCACAAGTCATTCATTGGCTACGCACTGGCTCGGACGTTTGGAACGAAGTTGCTGGAGGACGTCTCAGGAGTCGGTGGTGGACGGGAGTGCAAGTCTTGCAACCGTTCTGGGCTTCTGGCCTGAAACGGAACGGTTGGGAATTGTGGCCGCCGAATTCGACTTGGACTGCTCCCTCATAAACGACGATCACAGCGCCCGCCGTGAACGCACCAAGAGCTTCCGAATGCTCTCTCAAACACGCTGTATCGACCCTCTCGAAAAGCTAGTCCGCGAGTCAAGTCCTTCCTGAACAACTCAACGGTGCTCGAAACGCAAGCCTTCATGGCTTCAGACGCAATCGGCTAGCAGAATATCCCTTCGCTTGGGTTGAAGCCTAGGCGATGCTCGACGCACATCTGGACCTGACATTCTCTCAAGTCCTCGACGATGCTTCCCAGTACGCCACTCTGTCCTTTGCGCCATCGTCCAGCACCTCGCCGCCCCACATACACCGTCCTCGGCTTCACCTCTCAAGACACGGAAACCGCGATGTCTCCTAGACGTTCGGAGAGAAAATCACCTCTTCCATAGAGGAGCAACGGTCCAGAAAAGGGCCTTGATTTGACTGTCTGAGTTGATGGCAGCGCGCGTTCGACAGCAGCGTTCACAAATTGAGCTATGTCAAATACGCTTCGCGAACCTTCACCCTGGCCAGCCGACATACTAGAACAAGAAGGCACGAACTGGCCCACCCGGGGATGAGTCCCGTCCAACCCAAGCTCGGAGTTATCATTCTCCCAAACCTTCACCGCCGACAATTCAATGCACTGTCTCGCGAAGAAAGTATCCGTAACGGAGGCGAGGGCGCCACACACCAACTCGAACTTAAACCCGAAGGACCTCCCTGCCTGGGCGAGCTCCCACACGTCACCATCGCCTCAGAACACTCAAGCGAAGGAACATATGGGCACCCAGGCCTCGCGGTGATGCCCAACGCCGTTGAGTACATCATCGTTCTTGACGACAAATCGGAGTTCCTCAAAACCAAACTCGACGCAAAGTGGACGACCTTGATCCAATCAGCGTTCACCCAAATTTCCAAAGACAACGGCACACCGCTGGGGCTCGGCTGCGTCGTGTGCAGTGCGAACGACTCTACCGTCATCGCCCTCCACCGCACGTACTTCGAGATATTCGGGACCCTCACGCCTCCTTCGATTCCACCGGCAGACGTACCTAGGTACATCAGGAGCATATACCGCCCATGGGGAGGTACTCAGTACGTTGGGACGGAACCCGCCCAAGGTTGGAACGAGACGGACGAGCGAGGAGGTCCTATTCCGTGGAGCTTCGACGTTCTGGAGACCTCAGAAACCATGATCGGCCGCTGGTTAGAACGCCAGTCCGCACCCATCTGCCCCAAGATAACGATAGACGTGGTTATACCTTCGTACCGCGTTCAAATATCCCTCCTCCGCACGATGCTCGACTTGAAGCCGTCTGCGACATGCTCGGTCGAGTTCATCGTTGTGATCGACAACCCGCTCTCTCCTTCCCTCCCACTCCTCCTGAAAGAGTTCAAGTCCCGACCTGACGTCCACATCCTCATCAACACCGTAAACGTCGGCGCAAGTGCATCGAGGAACAGAGGGTTGTGGACGTCGACGGCGGAGTGGGTTCACTTCCTGGACGACGACGTCCTACCCAGTCCAGACCTCTTGCTCGAATCCGAACGGGCGATGCGACGGCACCCAAAAGCAGCAGGCTTCGTAGGGAACGTTTATTTCCCTCCACCGTGCAACGTCGCCACGGCCGCTATCAAGCT
>WSUD01000899.1:0-10359 GCA_019633495.1 Tulasnella sp. 427 | reverse complement strand
GGCTTTCAGTGTTGTTCCCTGCTCTGGATGTATATAGACTCAGCATAATGTACATAGAGGTAGCATGGCATTCAGGTCAAGCCCGGCGTGATCAAGTGAGACGGGACCAGCTTATCTCATCGTCTCAGGCACCGACCTCCTTGAGGTCTGGACCGAGGGTCCCCGTCCGGCATTTCGAAACACATCCCAGACGCCATGTCTGCCGCTTCCCCTTATAGATCATGGAGGTGACAATCAGCAAGCTACTGACCGATGCTTCTTTTAGTCTGAAACTTGATTGGCGCCAGTGTGTAGTGTTTCCGTTGGCCTCCCTCTTGGCAAGCTCGGAACTTATCTTAGTACGAACGGTCGAAAGAGTTTGCATGCGAGTCCTTGGAAGGTCCGAGGATCTTTGAGTGATGATTTCGGCAATAGCAATCATACGGATTATTATGAGTCGTATTTGCGCTTGTCTCGCCATCCATAGGCACTGGTATGTGCGCTGACGGGACATATTCATGAAAGACCAGTTTTCTTTCCGCAAGTCCGAACATGAACGTGCAACTCTCGACTCTCATTATGCGCATATGTATGACTTTTTGGTAGCGCAGTCCACTGGTCAATCCGCGCCATCCACCTCTAAGTGAGGCTCGAGTAATCCGGTCAATGTTGTTTCTGTCTCAATCTAGGCCGCAACGAAGGCTCACCTTCCGTGGCAGGCTGGTTCCAAGTCTAAGGACAAAATTGATCATAGTTGCCGTTTCTATCATACAGGGCCTTCAAAATGAGACGGTGTCCGGCGAATAATCTCAAGGGGAGTACGACCGAATGGTGGTCCCGTACCACTAGAGACAAGTTTGCTGTGGCTTGCAATACAGCAGGCCCCACTCCGGAGCCGACTCGGAACAAACAAGACACGCGAAAAGCGCTAAGATAGTGACGGACGGAAGGTATCTTCAGATTCGCTCACGAGGTACGACTTCACAGTTCAGCGGCGAGTTGGACGATTAGAAAGACCCAGCACGCTTCGTGGATGCTTTCTGAAGCTACAGATATGCATTAAAATAACTAAAAAAGATGTTATACGAATGGCGGAGTCCTGAAGCACTCAGAAATGAGTGCGAGGCTGCGATCATCGTATCCCAGGATCCGAGGCCCTGTGATCGGTCTTGGGCACAAGCCCGGTACTCCGGCACACCAGCAAGACGTCTGCGGCCCTGAAAGGACTTATCCTTCAAATGCTCGAACTACCTCCGTTTTGGAGTACTCTTCTCTCGTCGCCTCCCTCCTCTTCATCGACGACTCGACTATTCCTCTTGGCTGAAATCTCCGAAACGAGTCGATTGCTTTTGTACAGTTTCTCTTCCCAACACCTCGTTCCTCACCTACTTCATCCGCTCCCTCAACGTTGAGTGAAGGCATGTTTACTCCTCTCATTGGCCGACCTGAAGAGGTGATCGAATTGGCGGTCCAATATACTCAGAGCAGTCCTGCAGGCTATTATGGACCTTGGTAGGCAGCGTTCCTCGTTCATTCATCTCCATCAGGCAGCGTCGCTAATTGCTACGTCGGGCAGTTTCTTGTCTCTCATTGGCGTGTCCATCATGATGGTAAGTCTCCTTCACCTCCTCAGCTAGCTTGATCTCGCTCACCTCACCGCATCTTGAGAACAGGGTGTAATGTTGATTCAGGTTACGAGGTACTTCTCCGCGTTTGGGTTCGAGTCTCCTGGGCGCTTCGCCCTCATCATGGTGTCGGTGTCACTGTTCTTGTCAGTGCTTCCCAGATTCTCAGGGCTAATCAGAACTGACAGATACCTCCATTGAATACAGAGTTGATTGGTCTATCACGGTGTCTGTTGAATGGGTCTGGTTTGCCGCACAGTTGGTTGCAGCCAATGCATATCCTTCCCACTAATATCTGACCAATTCGCATCTTCGTTCGTCCATTGATAGCTATGGTGACGTCAGGTGAGACCTCCTTGCTACCCTACGTTATCAAGGGAACCGAGCTGATCCACCTCCAACTTTTATAATTACCTATTGCTAGGCGGTTTGTCTCAGTACCTTGGCAAGTCTGGCTCGGCCCACCCATCGGTCAGCTCACCGCCTTCACCTCTCAAATATTTTTCGCACGCCGATGCTACAAGCTCTACGATGGCAACATTTTTCTACTCCTCGGTCTCTTCGCAGGTGCGGGATGGCTTGTATCGGTATTGCCGACCAGATTGCTAAGTGCTCAACTGTAAACCAGGTATGCTGAGCAGCCTTGTCCTGACCAGCTTACTTGCTGCTACCATCGCGATCGATCCTTTCAACGCCGTCGCTGTTCGGAACTTGTGTGAGTTCCTGGGCTCCTTTTTCGCTTCTCGCTTGCTCCATCCCATTGACCGCGAATTGAAATACCCCTAGCCGTTCCCGCCCTATTGATCAACCTCTGTAAGCGTAACCATTAATCTTCCGCTCTGCTAAGCTCATATCAATCTTCTCGTCTCCCACACAAAGTGACCGACCGTGCGATCACCGGTCTGACATTATGGAAACTAGCCGGACACCGCGGAAAGGACTTCAGCTCCGGCACCCACGACATCCTGAGACAGCTGAGAAGGGTGACCGTCGAGGCCGCTTTACCACCTGCAATCTGCGCATTGCTGAATATGGCCTTTTATTTGGGGATGGTGAGTGGTGATCGCGCCCATGACCTTTGTGCCTAAATAGCTAACGACGAGATCGTGATCGAAGGGAAACAAAAACCTCGTATTTGTCTTCTTCGGAAGCATGACACCCTGCATGTACATTTCTTCAATGATGTGGATGCTGAATTCGTGAGTGCCTTTCTCGCTTCTTGATTTAGAGAAGCGAATCGCTAACTTTCGATGGATCAACCCGAAGCCGCATCACTATCCGCCAACACCTAAGCTCTTCCAACGATCAAAACCAAGCTGGAACTGGTGCTGGGACGTACGAGTTCTCCAAAGTTACGACCTCTCGGCGTATTCAACGGCAATCAGTGAGCACTCGTCCTAGTGTCTATTATCCTTTCGCCGTCTTATCGAGAAACGTCATCAGCTGCAGAATGGAGGCAACGGTCGCGGCTCTGTGATCTTCTCCTCACAAAAGAAGCCTGCATACGGTCCAAACGTCTCGATTGGGGCTATTGCGGAGCGGATCGAACCCCCCAGCGAAGCCATTTCACGTCTGGCGAGCTTCAAGGTGGACGAAGACGATTCAGTGAGCCAGAGTGAAGCCAAAGTCGATTTGGAAGGTTGGGTTGCGGTGAACTTGTCTAAATAACTGTGTGCGGACGGAGGCTGACCGGAGATATTCTTGGAGAGCAGCCACCAAAGGAGTCTGCCGGGCTAGACGTCAATGTCGTGCAGGACGACTCGGACGTGGAGCCATTCCCTTCGAAAAAGCGAGCTGGGGACACTCTTGTTTAAGTTGGACGTTTCAGAGTGGAGAGACTGTGTAAATGCGCGGATTTAAGCTTTTCGAGCTCTTAACTGTTTGTACCATAGATAGCCCTGGTATAATGTCCATAGATGTACTAGTAGAGGAGCGTTGGCGAGCTGTTCGTGAATGCCTAGAGACGTATTATTGCCAATCGAATGCCAACCCCGCAGCTAAGCGGGCAGAGTTGTCGATCAGACGGCGCCGAGTGCTCGAACGTAGGCAGACATTCAGTACAAGCTTAATCTCGACCACCGCCAGTATCGATGCTGATAAACTCGCTAAACGACACCGACTACGACGGAGTCTTTGTTAACATTGAGGTCACGCCCAGGACGTGACATTTCCCGGGGGGTGGCAAAGGTCCCCTTGGGGTCCCGGTTAGTCAGCGCCTCGCATGTACCTTTTTGAATCATGATCTTCTGTTCACGTTACTCGTTCGTTCGAAACACTTCGAGCTTCGCTTCGATTTCACTTTGGCTGTTCAAAGTGCGTCAAAACCTGCACTGCGCTTAGTACCTTCACTTCCCTAGACGGCATCGCTAACCGTCCAATTCGTGTTGAGTGCTGTGTTGAGGTCATCGTGAGAGTCGGAGTTCGAAGCGTTGCGTTTCTCCTGAGCCCCGTGCCATATAAAGCTGTAAGGCCACTGCAAGTACGGCAGAGCCCGCTACCTTGAGCCGAGGAAGCACAGCGTGATAGAATAGACATGCATCGAACCCGTGTCATCGGTAGGGATAGAACGACAGTGCCCAGTTTGAGGTATGAATACTACGACCCGCCAGATGACTTTAGGTATAGGCTCCTAAGATCAAAGCGGTGGGCTCTATTCACTAAGCTAAGCACTCAAAGCCTGCTGTTCATTTACAAACTAGGAGCGGTGAAGAACGGCCTTGCGCTCAGCAATGATCCATCGACCTTGAAACTCGTTACGACGAGCCAAAGCTGTAGCTACCGAAAGAGGTTTCAATCATCTCAGACGTGTTTTATGCGGTATCTTTCGTAAGCTGGCGGAAACACAACAAACGATCATCGAAATGTTGACCCGCGGATGAGCAATGCTCGTCAAATCTGAACGCTTGGTCTTGTCGAATACCACCTCAGGCTCACGCTCAAATGCAGTCGGTGTGAAGGACATAGCGGAGTTAGTGGTGGAGAAGAGGAGGTCACGATGCGCACCGCAAATACCCACTACCAAGGTAGCGGGAATCACGTAATTATTACTTCTTCCCCTATTTCCCTCCTTTTCCGGAATATGGAAGGTCAAGTGGGTCGAGTATCCATCCAGTTGCTTGGCCTGGTCACCAATCAGGGCCAACCACATTGTGGCAACACTAGCTCCACAAGCTGCCCTAAGCTGGCTAAGGTTGACAACTTTCGCCAAACAGTTACGAGCCGTCAGAACTTTTCTATCCGTCCTTAAATCTGGTCTTTCACTCCATCCTATCATCTATTCGCTACCCTCTTTTTACGTCGTTGGATGTGAGCGGCGTGCCCTGCCACTTCGTTCATTCTCCTCTCAAAAGCAAGGGACCTCAAAGGACGGGGGTTTGCGGTGCACACAGGGATCAGGAACCAACGGCACAGTACACCCGAAGCATCCAAGTCGTCGACCTAGCGCAAGACTCTACTCTACGGACGTTCATGACTGATCCAGTCATCGACGAAGGTCCTTCAGCGATTGATTATGCCATCGAGCATATCAAGAGCGACCCTGTCGGGTCGTATGGTCCTTGGTGAGATACATCAGACAATACCACCTGCTCAGCACTGAGGGATTTTCGACTGAAATATTCGATACTGGCGTGTTCAGGTTGGCTGCTTTGATGGGTCTTACGGTCGTAATGGTACGTTCGGTTACCGGCTCCACGGTTTTCCCAAAGCTAACCGTCGGTCCCGACCCGGCTTTCTTCTTTCGACCTCGAAGGGGATCATTACATCTCAAGCGATACGATACTTTTCGATATGGGGATTTGAATCTAAGCTGTTATTTGCGACTGTGGTGATCTCCCTATTCCACATTTTGTGGGTCGATCGTGAGCGTCTGAGTGTTTCGATTAACTGACCAGTTCTCCCATCTTTGCAGAGCACAATGGATAGTCATCATAAGCTTATCGTGGTTCTGGTTTGTTCTAGAGTAAGTAGCATGGGAGACTTAAATCTAGTTGCAAGACGGCTCAGTGGGACGTTACGGTGCTAGATTTGGAAATTATAGGTCGGCCAAGTTCTTTTAGCGCCATTGACTATCCCGTCTAAATCTGTTGCCTAGAGCATTTGCAAGAGTCCCATGGCAAGCTTGGCTTGCCCCCGTTCTTGGTCACATTGCGGTCCTTGCAGCTCAGCTGTTCTTCACCTCCCGATGCTATACGTTGTATCGTCAGAACAAGTTCATCTTAGGTCTCATCCTATTCGGTGCGTCAGATGAGATAAGAGAGTACCTACTGCAGTAAGGCGCCGATCTTATAATGTCTTCCCGATAGAAATGTTCGCCACTCTCACTGCATTCGCAGGGGTTGGTGTCGCTGTGGCGCACTTCGACCGGTTCGACTACACACCTCGAAGGGACTTAAGTGAGCTAAGGTCCTGAAACTATCGAAGTAATCACCTTGACAAAACTGCTATGATCTAACCTCGCAGCTACAGCCGCCAGCTGCCTGAATCTCGGTGCGTCTTGGTCGATCAGTCGCCATTCTTTGGGAAACTTCTGATGGCTCACAATGCATATCCTTTAACAAGTTACCGACCTCACAATCACTGGGCTCACTCTGTGGAAGCTTGGACGAGGTGGTCAAAGTTACAGTCATAATACAAACGACGTGCTTCAGAGACTTCGCAACGTGACCATTGAGGCGGCTGTCCCACCGACAGTATTTGCAGCTTTAAATCTGATAGTTTATCTCGCTTCGGTGAGTAATCCACATCTAGCTCGCCACGATCGTTCACCTTTTATGTAATCGTCCTTCGTCTCCGCTCGAATACTCTTGTAGGCCCAGAGGAATCTTGCTTTTCTCACTTTTGGAAATATGACGCCGGCCATGTATATATATTCAATGATGTTCACGTTGAATTCGTAAGTTGGTCAATCTGATCGTTCAAGTACTGGTGCTAATCGTAACACTCAGCCGACACTCCATTCGAAAGATGTTCAACTCACCGAATAACCCGATGTCTCTTGAGCCCGCCTATGAGATGCCAAATGTTTTTGCAAGGGATGACAACGCTGGTCAAACCGTAAGTTACTCTAGTCTGATTTCCACCGTACTCTTGTTGCCGGTTAATATCTGGATTCTATGATATGCTCCCACTCACGAATACCCCATGATTATCACATAGGAATCACGCCGAACCACCATCGTCTTTGCAGCAGGCTCAGGTCCCAAATTCGCTCCGAATGCTTCGATCGGTATCGTGAGTGAACGTGCAGAACGACATGAAGAGAGACTTGGATGGGAGGAACGGGTATCCGGAGATGACGACGAGAACGACGAGCCAACGACGCCTGGAGCTAGCCCTAAGGGGGATAAAGTGGACTTGGATCACTGGGAGGTGGGTAATGAATGTCTCTTCATCTTGAGATTTTGGGCTTGCGACATGGCTGACTGTATTTACCTCTGTCCGCTCACCTTACCTTCTGCTGTGGACAGAGTCGATTTCAGTCAGGATCACCGTAATCAAAGTCCAGCTCAAATGGTCCCTGGCGTATCGCCGAACCTTGACTCTGGCCAACGCGTTTGGTATGGACCTAAACTACCGACGGTGTCTTTGACGAGAATGCGGTACCTCGACATTCGAGGGGTTCCCGTCCCAATGTACATACTGTCGGACGTTTCTGATAGCTAAGTACCAAGCAAGTAGATATGCAATATGCAGCGCTCTTTAATCTACATATCGTCTTCTGCCCTCCTTACCCTTGGTGGAAGTCATGCATCCTGACTAACGTCGGCTTGCATAAGCCGGACATGAGCGGACACCGAAACGGCATGATTTCAACCACCGATAACGATCCATGCACCCAGCGTTGGAAGTACAGGAGGTCCTCTGTTTAGTCTTCCAGTCTGACCTGAAGGAATCAGATCTCTTTCGGTCCTCCCTTGTCTGCCGACTTTGGGCCGTCTGGGCTTCCGACGTCTTGTGGAATACCAAGCCTGTACCCCTGACAAGTGCTCTTGAAGCCACGGGAGCGGTCACCGAAAAGAGTATCGAGCGTGAGGGAGAGACGATTGTGAGTGCAAAGAAGGCCTGCTTGTGTCTTCTCCTCGGCTCAATGCGTGCTGTCTTTCGATTCCGCCTTGTAGACATGCATCCACGTCGGGGACATCGACGAACCGGGCTGGTGGCGGTTCTCGAGTCTTTCCAACAGGCTCACCCACGTGAAAGTGAATTGTCATCTCAGCAAAACGACTGTTCGCAATGTCAACGTCGCGAAAGCGACCTTTGGTGGCGAAACGTTCGGCCGACTTCGAAAGTCGGAGATGGCGGTTGTGCACGACGAGGACCACGACGCGATCAGCCTCGTCGCGGTCCGTTCCCTCGTCGGACTGTGTCTGATGAGCGCCATGATGCGGGAGACCAGCGTGGCCTGGATGGAGACGACTTTGCCTGGACTCGCTCCGAACGTCAACCACTTGGCCATCAGGGCCAATGACTCGCGGATGGTCGACATATCCCATTACTCAAGTCTGACGACCCTTGAGCTGCTTTGCCGCAATATGAGCCACTCTTACTGGACGAGTCTGGCCGACTGCCATTCACTGGTTAAACTCGGGCTCCTCGGAACCACGGTCACTAGCGATTGGGTCGAGCATGCGCGCCAGCCGACGCAACACGACAAGTTCCCTGCTCTCACCACATTCGTGCTGCAGCGAGGACACCAGAAAATACTCTATAGGCTGATGATGTGCTCGAGCATGCCGATGCTGGAAAGGGTTCAATGCGATAAGAACACTGGACGCGTCGGTTGCCTGGTCCAAAAGAGGATACGGGCTCATTGGGAGATGTACAGTCCGAAGATAAACTATCAGCCACGGAATGTCATGCAATGTGCGGAAGATGTTATCGAGATTAGCGACTTTTTCTCCGAGTAGTAAACAGACCGATATTACTTATCCGGACGCGGACCAGATCTATGGAGTCTACTGTGACGGATCCTGGAAGATTTTCTCGCAGTGACATCACCCTTGCCAAGACACTTGCTGTTTCCGGACGGGATTCGTCATAGCGTGCACACACGATCATGGAATGGGGTCAAGTTCTCGACTCTATAAAGACGGCGACGTTGAGTCCGGAGAGAATACCGAATGAGTACAATGTCAGCGGATATATCGAGGCATTATTTCTTCATTAATATCCACCAGTCGGCACCGAGCAGACACTCACTTAGGATCTCATCAGTTTCTAGGTCAAGAAATCAAAAGCGAAAATGGAGTGATTCGGGATACCTAAATTTAGAGGCACTGGGTGGAGATAGCTTTCGGGTGCAATTGGAGATTCGCTTCCGTCGTCTCCATGCGATCGTGGAGCTAAGAAGAAGAGAAATGAAAGAACGTGGAGATTTTAACCTGACCGGGACAACTCCGAGGCAAAGAAGCTGGGGTTGGGGAAGCGACACGTCGATCACATTTTTCGATCGCTTTCATTTCGAATGCCGAGCTTAATGACTTCCGTGATCGCTCAATGACATCCTTGCGTCGGTGGCGAGAGGAGATTTGCGCTGGGCTTGATGGGCTGCAGTGAGCCAAAAACGCAAAACCAAAATGGCCAAGCCCCGGGGTTAGACGGAGCCAAGACCGAAGCCCCGAAGCGGTGCACCAAGGGACGGGCACTTTAAAATCCACGTGGAAATACGCTCACGAAGGATGATGAGGCCCTTTGAATTGAACTTCTCACAACGATCCCCTTTGTCGTCCCATGACTCTCTTTTGCGCTGCTAGTGCAAAAGTTGGTTCATCCGCTGAAGCACAGTGTAAGTGTATAACTTTGAGGGGTTATGGGGATCTCCAATCCCAGCCCGCTTGTACGCCAAGAGAAAAGCGAAAGCGAGTGGCTCAATGTGGAGATAAGAATGGGGTGATGACCCTGAGTAAGGTACTGAGAAAATGGCGACCAGGAGGAGCTGTCCGGCGTTGCGCCATCCGCTTTCCGAAGATGGGGAGAAACGCTAAATCACCCAACCATCTGGTTGTTTATATAAGACTGCTTTCCCCCCCCTCCTCTCCCCCTCTTTCGCTTACTACTCCTCCCCCTTCTTCTCAAGCGCTGGACCTTCGTAGTCCTCATCGGACCTCCTCTCGCTACTAGGCCTCATACCTCACTAAATCCGACTGTGTGACCGATTGTCCGTGGTCAATCTCAGCGCAGCAAGCTTAACCCAAAATCCGCAGTCCTCTCTGATCTTCCTCAACTTTTCACTTTTTGTCAACTTGAAGAGGACATCCCCGCGCACTTTGCTGTGCGGTAGCGAGCGCTATGATCGAACCTGTGATAGGCAAAGGTCCAGCGGCGATCCAACATGCCATCGCCCACGCCCAGAAGGATCCCATTGGCGTTTTGGGGCCATGGTCAGTCTATTCACTCCGACTCTGCTACTCAACAAGTCCAAACGATAGTCGTTTAACCGTGTAGGCTCTTGGGTCTCATCGGTCTCACTTTCATGATGGTGCGTCGTTCCCGAACGTCGGTATTGCGGGAGCTCACACCAAGACGGGGAATCCGTGCATTTCTCTTAGGGAATCCTCGCCATCCAAACGTGGAGATACTTTGCCGTCTTTGGATACGAATCGCACGGATTCTTTTCACTCGTCGTGTCGTCCCTCGCGTTGTCCGTGTGAGTAACCACCTTGAATTCTCGTATGCCACGAGCCAACGCCCTTACGCATTCGGGAACGCTGCGGAACAGGGTTCAATGGGTCGTCGTGTGGCTCGCTGGTTGGGA